>BQNB010033617.1:22163-52188 GCA_026074375.1 Tanacetum coccineum | reverse complement strand
TCTCTAGTTCTTGGTTCATATATCAAAGATTACTTGTATCCTACAAGGGTTTAGTTAGTTATTTTGGGTTAATCTTGCATCATTAAGCATCTATCTTCATACATCATTATAAGTATCATTACTTTCATGTTAACATATATTATATATGTAACACCCCAAAACCTGTTTTTAAGTATTTAATTTACGACAAGACTATTAGGTAAGTTTGACTATGACTTTATTAGTCTAATTGGGACTTAAGCACTTGTCTGTCAGAACCAATACGGTGTATTGGATATGGGTGAATACGATGTGTTGATATAAGAATGGATATGGCATATCCAGATTTATGAATAAGGAGTATTGGTGGTCTAGCATGGATACGCCGTATCCATGGGTATGGATACGACGAATCTGTTAAGCCATACAATATGTAATAATGTAGTATAAAATATATTGTGGCCAAAATAAGAGTGATAAGGACTTAAGGGACCTAAGATGTCATTTGGCTAAATTCTTAACTAACTAACTAGTAATAAATCTCTAGATTTCTCTACATATTTCCATAGTATTCTTATGGTTTATGTATGTCAGCTTAAAAAGAAAAAAGAGAGGGAAAAACTACACCATGAAGTCTTGATGATCTATGAATGATAAAGATTAATGTTCAACTAAAGGATTGTGCCCATAGCAATAAGCTCCTTCAACTAAGTAATCATATTATTAATTAATTAATGAATTATTGAGTTAGGGTTTATGAACCCTAATTTAAGATATTGGGTAAACGGTGTTTAAAGGCTAATTAAAAGGTTATAATAATTATGGGTTAAGTTATAGTAATTAAAAGTTAGTAAATTTATAGGTTAATTATCATATGATTATACGAGGAGTTCATACCCGTACGTTGCACCGGGCTTGTTTTTTGGGAAAAATTAATCTTTTACTTATGTGAAGCATCGTATAACTTATACATGTGCACTGCTCATAGGGTGTGCGTAAGTGTTTAGGTGTAATGTTGATGTTTGGGTTTTGCTCAATGCGGTTTGTTTCAAGGTATGGTCAAAGTCAAAAGTTACATTCAGACCCGTGCGATGCACCTGACTTGTTTTTTGATAGGCAATACTAATAGCTATATAATTTTTCAACCTCTTGTATACTCTTTTTTAGAACGGCTCTTGTATACTACTTTAGCCCTCAACTGTTATGTGACTTTGGCTTACTTGATTCAATAAGATGTAAACACACCAGCACATTGTAAACAGTCAAGGCTCATTCTATCTCAAGGGTTAAGGCATGCTATCTTCTCGAATGCCATTTTACTGTGTCCACAATCTAATCACATAGCAGAGGATTAGTCATTAAAAAGGCATGGGGCCAATGCATTAGTTTTTATCAACCCAATTAAGCCTTTGTAGCAATAAATTCTTATAATGAATAAATAAAGAAAAGCAAGTGAAAGAGCCATCCTTTAAGATTAATCTACTTCTAATAAGCAACACTACCGTCCCTAAACATCGATAACAACTCTTTGCAACATCAGATGCATGTCATGTTGTAGCTATTGCAAGATGTTGTTGTAAGGTTCCTTTAGACACGTATAACTAATGTTGGGGGTAATGCCCAGAAAAGGGTGAAGATAATCAATGACCTAACTACGTACCAAATGAACGGTTACCGGATATCACTTGGAATCGTGTAATCACTTTCCAAAGTAAACTATTCGACCCTAATGACTGGGTATCATGAATATCTACTTGGGATAAGACCAAATGTGTGTTCTTGGTTGAGACAGCAATGAAGAACCCTAGAGCATCCAAGTGTTTATGTTTATGTGTATGTTTCATGCAGTTAACAGCTTATTATTCTGTGTATCTCACAAGAATATGTGACCTCCTATTTATAGGAGAGTACTCAAGTCCTTGGTCAAGGAATTATGAGAGATTATAGGAGATATAATCTCTTCCATAATTAGAATCCTTGATTTCAGGAATTAGTGGTTAATCATGACCATAATTATCGTGGTCAATAAACGTGTTTACTACTTACCATATGAAATGGTCAAAGCAGTTATATGCCAGCAAATTCTATCCAAGGGGTTTTTCATTCAGTGTCCTAGAGCATCAGCTAGCCCGCTGAAGAGCATACTCGCTGATGGTTTAGTACTGAAACAACCTCTGATGAGCTAACCCTCTGAGGATACTTCCTCTGATGGATTACTCGCTGATGGTATCCTTCAGCTTACTCACTCAGTGAGTTACAAAGCTGAAGCCATCAGTCCTCTGATGAATGTCCTTCAGTCTAGAGTCTCACTCCTAGAGGAGTTAACTCACTGAAGTTCATCAGCGACTAGAATTCCCTTAACCACTATCTGAGTCAGGGTGTTCTGGGACCTCTGGGTGTACACTCCGTACCTCCACCCCAGATACCGGTATGAACAGATCCCTACAATTGAAATAAATTTCCATCAATCCTCCCAATTTTGTACAATTCCTTTGCATGAAAAATAACACATAAACAAACAAGTGCATAAATGAAAATGTCTTGAGGATTGAATTTCCATCTTAGTAAATACGCGTTCAAATATTCGAGAATCAGGGTGTTCTAAGAATTTAACCCTTCAACCCATTTGAGTACCTGAAAGTAAATACACATAAGTTTTCAAACACTTAAACACTCCTGACACTATTACATAGCCATGTGTCCATATCCAATTCATAAATGTTACAAGACCCAAAGTCCATGATCCTTGAGGCGGCAAAACCTCAACATTTACATAGGTGATTCCTTTTTATTCATGCTCCTACTCAGCACTTTTTCAAAGAAATTAACCATTAAGAAATTTGCAACTTCATCCTCCTTTCAGCAGGTTCTAAGCACATCCCTGGGATGATTTGTAAAACATGTGTTTCAACCCTCTAAATGTTCAGCTTTCCACATTGAACTCAGTTACCAAGTTTCCTCAGCAGGGAGTTGGGTGTCCTAGCATTCAGCGACTTGATTAGACTTTAATCCCATCCCTTTAGCAGACTTTATAACCAAGTCTCTAGCCAGACCCTTCGTCAAGTGATCAGCTAGGTTTTGTTGAGACCTTACAAACTCTATGGATACCACCCTATTCGTGATGAGTTCACGAATCATGCTATGCCTGACACCTAGGTGTCTGGACTTCCCGTTGTACATCTGGCTATAAGCCTTTGCCAATGTAGCTGCACTATCACAGCGAATAAAAATAGGTGCCATAGGTTTAACCCACAGAGGAATCTCAAGGAGCAAGTTTTTCAACCATTCAGCTTCCTTACCAGCGGATGCCAGAGCCACAAATCCAGGCTCCATTGTAGAACCAGTGATACAGGTTTGTTTCTTGGAAGCCCAAAAGATTGCACCACCACCAAGCGGGAACACCCAGCCACTGGTAGATGAATTGTCTTCATTGTTGCTGATCCAACACTGAAGGATATCCATAGTATACCAATCTATAGCCCATGGTTTTCTTTAAGTACTTCAGTACCCTCTGAATTGCTTGCCAGTGTTGAGTTTCAGGATTACTAGTATACCTACTCAATTTACCTACAGCAAATGCAATGTCAGGTCTGGTACAAGTCATGGCATACATTAAGCAGCCAATCACTCTGGAATACTCAAGTTGAGATACAACCAGACCTCTGTTGGGCATCAGCTTCTCACAAGTATCCAGAGGTGTACCAACTGGAGTGCAATCAGAGTAATTGAATTTCTTCAAAACCTTCTCAATGTAATGAGACTGGGAAATTGCTGTACCATTACTCTCATGTTTAATCCTTATACCCAGGATAACATCTGCCTCCCCCATGTCCTTCATAGAAAACCTTGATGACAAAAATTCCTTAGTCAGATTCACCTGAGCTTGGTCAGTGCCAAAGATCAGCATGTCATCAACATATAGGCAAATAATGACTCCTTTACCAGATGCATTTAATTTGCTATATACACATTTATCAGCTTGATTAAGTAAATAACCATTAGACAAAACCACTTCATCAAACTTTTGATGTCATTGCTTAGGTGTCTGCTTTAGCCCATAAAGAGACTTAACCAGTTTACACACCTTGTTTTTATTGCCAGGCAAGATGAAGCCCAGAGGTTGGTTCATATAAACCTCATCTTCTAGTTCCCCATTCAAGAAAGTTGTCTTCACATCCATCTGATGAATTATCAGACTGTGAATTGATGTCATAGCAATCAGCAGTCTTATGGTACTGATACGTGCTACTGGGGCATAAGTATCAAAGTAGTCTATCCCTGACTTTTGTTTAAAGCCTTGAATGACTAGCCTTGCCTTGAACTTTTTAACAGTTCCATCTACATTCAGCTTTCTTTTGAAGATCCATTTGCAACCCAGAGGTCTACAACCTGGAGGTAGATCAATCAACGCCCAAGTGTTATTGCCCATGATGGAATCCATCTCATCATTAATTGCTTCTTTCCAGAAAGCAACATCTTGAGACTTCATTGCTTTATCAAATGTTTTGGGGTCATCCTCAACATTAAAGCAATAGGAGTGTTGGTCAGAGACCTTATCCCTTGTACCTTCAATTAAGTATAATTGAAATTCAGGCCCAAAATCCTTTGGAGTCCTCTGCCTTTTGCTTTTTCTAAGTTGAGGCTCAGATTGTTGAACAATCTCATCAGAGGTCCTTTCAGGGACCACTGAACCACTAGAGTATTTAGTTCCTTTTTCTAGGGACCTCTGACTTGGTCTAGGGACAGATGAGAATCTGTGCTCATCAAAGATAGCATCCCTTGATTCAATGATTGAGTTAATAGCAACAGAATCATTAGGTTCAATAACATAGAACCTATAAGCCTTAGAATGCTTAGCATATCCAACAAAGATGCATTCAATGTCTCTTTCACCTAAAGTTTTCAGCTTTAGATCAGGGAGTCTTACAACTGCCCTACAATCCTAAACTCTGAGGTAATTCAGGTTTGGTTTCTTTTTAGTCCAGAGTTCATAAGGGGTAATCCTGTTCCTTTTATTGGGAACCCTATTTAATAAATAGCAAGCTGTTAACATAGCTTCACCCCATAACCCTTGACTCAGACTAGAGTAGGACAACATGGAATTAACCATTTCTTTTATCACTCTGTTCTTCCTTTCAAATCTAATATTTATTGTTTGTGAGTATTAGGGCAGTCGTTTCATGGATAATACCAACAGACTAAAAATACAGAGTATCCATGTACTCACCTCCCCTATCAGTCCTGAATCTTTTGATCAGAGACCCTTGTTGTAATTCAACTTCAGTTTTGAATACTTTGAATTTATCTAATGCTTCATCTTTTGAATGTAATAAATAAACATAGCAAAACCTAGAGGCATCATCAATAAATGTCACAAAGTACTTTTTGTTCCCCAATGAAGGAGTAGCATGCAGATCACAGAGATCACTGTGAATCAATTCCAAAACTTCAGTTTCACGTTTTACATTTTGAAATGGTTTCTTAGTTATTTTATTCAGCATGCAAGTCTGACACTTTTCAGTGTCCATGTCAAAAGCAGGGATTAACCCATCCTTGGACATATCTTGCATCCTCTTAAAGTGGACATGGCCTAGTCTAGCATGCCATAAGATTGAATCATTCAGTTTAGAGGTTGACATGAAGGCTGAACCAATATTATCAGAGACAATATTAAGCCTAAACATATGATTACTCAGATAACCAAAACCAATAAACACACCATGTTTGGATAAAACAAATTTATTTGATTCAATCACTTGTTTATAACCATAATTATTCAAAACACTACTTGAAACCAAATTCTTCCTTATATTAGGAACATGTAAAACATTCAGCAAAGAAACAACTTTTCTAGAACTAAACCTAAGATCTACACAACCACGTCCATGCACAAGGGTTGTTGACTCATTTCCTATGTGAAGAAGAGATCCATCATTAGATATATTTTTAGAGAAAGAATAGCTTCAAGGTTTGTAACCCTAGTACTACAAGAGTACTCGTATTATTCTAATAATATTGAAGCAGTTTGTGTTTTATTCATTGTTCTTTGGTTGTTACTGTTCCATTGATAATTACCTCTAGAGTATCAAAGTGTAGATTCCGCATACACTTTGGTATACAAACAAAGTCTCAACCATTGTTATTTTGGATTCATCCAAGGTTAAAACACTTCTAAATGTAAAGACTCGATCAAAGCGTTAGATCAACAGATTGGAATCATCAGTTTAGAGGTTAACTTGAAGGCAGCTGAACCAATATTATCAGAGACAATACTTAAGCGCTTAAACTTTATGCTTACTCAGATAACCAAAAACTAAATAAACACGCCATGTTTGGATAATACAAATTTATTTGATTCAATCACTTATTTATAACCACAATTATTCAAAACACTACTTGAAACCAAATTCTTCCTTATATTAGGAACATGTAAAACATTCAGCAAAGAAACAACTTTTCTAGAACTAAACCTAAGATCTACACAACCACGTCCATGCACAAGGGCTGTTTATGTGAAGAAGAGATCCATCATTCAGAGACTCATAAGTCTTGAACCAACATCTATCTTTACATACATGCACAGTTGCTCCAGAGTCAACCCACCAAGCAACATCATTATCCTGTACAAAGAAAGCCTCATATACATATGTAACATGATAAATCTGATGGGATTTATTAAACATACTCTGACCTTTCAGAGGGTAGGAAGAACCATCTTCAGATCCCTTTGTGCCTGATCTATTGGCTCTGTTGCCAACATTACCACCCTTGCAATCCTTTTCAAAGTGTCCAGGTTTCCCACACTTCTAACAAGTAACTTTTGGTTTCTTGTTAGGATTAGCTCTGGTATCATGATGCTTACGTTTACCCTTGTTGTCATTGTACCTGGAGGAGTTGTTATGCTCCACCATATTGACAACTGAAGGACCAACAACATTTTTGCCCTTTGGCTTGTCATTATCCTGAGCTTTGAGGGATTCCTCAATGCGCAGATGAATGCCCAACTCAATCAGAGTTAATTCATCCTTCAAATGTTTCAAGGTGTGCTTGAAATCTTTCCATGAAGGAGGAAGTTTATCAATGATACATGAAACCTTAATGGATTCATCCATGTTCATATTGTGTTGTGTAAACCTTCCAAGTATACCAAGAAGTTCATTGTATTGTTCCAAGACTGGTCTTGAATCAGTCATTTTGTAATTTGTGAAATTAGTAACAAGGAACTTCTTACTTAAGGCATCCTCAGCCATATATTTGGCTTCCAAGGTATCCCACGGTTCTTTAGAAGTTTCAACATTTTGGTAAACATCAAACAAGGAATCAGACATACCATTGAGGATTAAACCTCGGCAGACATAGTCATCATTGTCCCATTTGGCCCTCTTCCTGACTTGTTCCACAGTTGGATTCTCACCACCATCATCTGGCATGAGAGTAGTCAGCACATACACCACACTCATGCTTGAAAGCAAAAAGTGCATCTTCTTCTGCCATCTCCTGAAATCCACCCCTTCAAACTTTTCCAGTTTGGCAAAGCTTGAAGCCATGTGTTTCATTGCAGCAGCAGCCATTGATTATCACAAAATAGATTACTTTGATTGTTTGGGGTAATGCCCAGAACATGGTGAAGATAATCAATGACCTAACTACGTACCAAATGAATGGTTATCGGATATCACTTGGAATCGTGTAATCACTTTCCAAAGTAAACTATTCGACCCTAATGTCTAGGTATCACGAATATCTACTTGGGATAAGACCAAATATATGTTCTTGGTTGAGGCACCAATCAAGAACCCTAACGCATCCAAGTGTTTATATTTATATGTATGTTTCACGCAGTTAACAACTTATTATTCTGTGTATCTCACAAGAATATGTGACCTCCTATTTATAGGAGAGTACTCAAGTCCTTGGTCAAGGAATTATGAGAGATTATAGGAGATATAATCTCTTCCATAATTAGAATCCTTAATTTCAGGAATTAGTGGTTAATCATGACCATAATTATTATGGTCAATAAACATGTTTACTACTTACCATAAGAAATGGTCAAAGTAGTTATTCGTCAGTGAATTCAATCGAGAGTGTTTTCCCTTCAGTGTCCTGAAGCATCGGCTTGCCCGCTAAGGAGCATACCTGCTGATGGTTCAATACTGAAACAACCTCTAATGAGCCAACCCGCTGAGGATACTTCCTCTGATGGATTACTCTCTGATGGTATCCTTTAGCTTACTCACTCAGTGAGTTACAAAGCTGAAGCCATCAGTCCTCTGATGAATGTCCTTCAGTCCAGAGTCTCACTCCCAGAGGAGTTAACTCACTGAAGTTCATCAGCGACTAGAATTCCCTTAACCACTATCTGAGTCAGGGTGTTCAGGGACCTCTGGGTGTACACTCCGCACCTCCACCCCAAATACCGGTATGAACAGATCCCTACAATTAAACTAAATTTCCAACAACTAATGTTAGAATTGTTGCATTTGAACACGTATCAGTAACATTTGTAATTGAAAAAATGTAGAAGACCGAGCAAAGATAATGTACATGGCCAATGTTTGGAACCAATTAATGGCCTTGCAACTTTCCCATGTAACAGGTTTTGCATGAAGCGACTATTGTACACCATGTGTCCAAATTTACTCATACGGTCTGTACTGGGTGATATGTCATTACCTACGAATTTCCCACCTGATAAATATCAACATGAGTATGTCCATTCTATTAGTCTACACACCATTTATAAGAAAATTCCAAGGTCAGTGCACATATAGATCCAAAATAGTTAAAGGGCACCTCGGCCAAATGTCCAGCTACTAACTAATTAAGTAATTGTTCATAAAAATATACTTGACATAAAACTGTGTACCATGGAAAGAATTATGTCTGGGCATATTGATATATACAAACTGCTGCGATTGTGATTTATAATGAGGTGGGTCAAAGAAGAGATGTTGGGCCATTACGGCTATAGGTCACCATACCTGGAAAAGTAATACAATAAGGGTCATTCAATTAACAGTATGTACTAAACGGTATCAGATATGTAATGACAGCCAAGGGACCATGATTGTAGTAAACTGCAGCGAAGAGCCATAACGTACCGGCTCAAAACTCAAAAAATATAGGGTTGCTTGCGAAGTTGCCCATTCGATGAAATCAATATGTATGTAATTCAACCTTGAGGATAAGAACCAATTAGCAATATACTCACGATGAACTATACTGATTTTAATGGTTTCAGGGTATGAACCAATGGTGTACCTAATAAACGCGTCAAAAGTATTTCAAACTTTATTTTATTCAGGAAATCAATATTTATTACTAAAATTTTAGAATTCATGTAATCATATTTAGCCCGCCAAATATTTAGACCCCGTACAAAGCTACCCATTTTAACCCAGCCTGTTACTCGCTCTGCCCATTTTGCCATCTCTAGTCCGTAACATAAGGTCATATATGTTTACTCACAGATTTGGACACAAACCCAACGAATCCAGGCCTGCACAATTTGCATTGTATAATATTATCGATTACTCTAGCAGTGTCACCAATCTTGAAAGGCTTCAGCTTGAACCGCCAACTGATTCTGGTCCAATAAAAACCTGAAACAACCATCAGTCTTACTTAGACACAGGCCCAACATCAATGGGTCATTCTTATATTTAGCAAATGGTTGAAAGTTAGAACCCTTACCTTTTTGTTTGACCTTGTATAGGAAATGAACTCACTAGTGTCAGATTCATGATACCGTTTAGTACATATTGTTAATTGACTGTTTAGTACATAGTGTTAAAAGATATATAATTAACGGTATATACATTTCCAAAATATCAATAGAACCCTTACCTTTTTGGTTGGCAAAAGGCTCAAATCATGACACCGTTACTGTGTTTTGCTCAAGAAAAAGCAGGGGCTTGGCTATCTTTATGTTCTAAATTACTAGTTTAACAACCGAAACCCGACACATTGCAAGTTACAATAGCAACAAACATATAAATACAAATAAAAGGGGGGCATTATAAGAATCAAATTTACCATTATCTTGTCTTAGAGATTCATTAGTCACTCTCTATGAATCACTAAAGACTTTAACTGCCAAAAAAGTAAAGAGAAACTAATATTGTATCTATCAATGCATGAAACACATTTAAATGCTTATTTGAATTAGATTACCTCGCAAAATAAACTGAGATTAACCGGTTCATAGGACTGAGATTTTTTATACGTCGAATCTCGACCCTTGCTCATTAACCTTTCATCAAACACATAATGGCCATAATATATGATCATTAGATTTGTTCCAAAATCAATTTAAAAACCAAACAAAAAACGAAATATGTTCAAATGGGTCACATAAATTTTTGACAAACACATAAATAATCATTAGAATAAGTTGCATTTGTTTACCTTCAGTGCAATTGTTCGTGTGCATCTTAAGATGTAACACCATGTTAAACTAGGGGTGAGCAGAAGAAACCGAAAAAACCGAAACCGAACCGAAAACCGAAAAAACCGAACCGAAAAAACCGACCGAAACTAGAAACCGATGGTTCGGTTTTTAATTTTTCAAAAACCGAAAAATTTCGGTTCGGTTTCGGTTTTTGTTCAAAAACCGAACCGTAAAAACCGAACCGAACCGAACCAAACCAGTTTTATAATAATATATAATTAATATAATATAAATAAATAAATGATAACTAAAAATTTTAAATTTATATTTATTTTATGGATGAAATTATTATAATATATATTATCTTAATGTTTATATATATGTTTGTCGTGTACGTGTGTTTACTTGACAATATGTCGTTACAATGACAATGATCATACTATGTGTATTTTCACATGCATGTGTGTGTCTCTCATTTATATGTGTATAATTGTAAAAATTTATGTAAACATTATTAGGCTCATATTGACAAAAAAATAACCAATTTTCTACGTAAAACAAGTTTATTAATATAAATTAGCAAAAATCAAATTTAAACGGTTTGAAACCGAAAAACCAAACCGTAAAAACCGAGAAACCAAAAAAACAGAACCGCCAAAAACTGAGCGGTTTCGGTTTTTGGTTTTATAAAAACCAAATATATTGGTTCGGTTTCGGTTTTAGCCAAAAACCGAACCAAACCAATCCGTGCACACCCCTAGTTAATATCAATCTACACAATATAGAACATGAATTAAAAAGCTGAGTTGCTGAAATCAATTGAAAAATAAAATGATTATTTACTTACTTTTAAATCAGAATCATACATACGAAAATTCATGGATCAAAAACTTACCAATGAGTTTAAAGAATAACCATCAAACCCACAATGCACAATTTTTTTTTGTTCTTTGTGACTAAAAAACTTACCAACGGGCATGCGACAGACTTGTTTTGGGATCCATGGTGAGTAGTTTGTAGCCTTTTGGTACTAAGATCCAACCTAGAATCAGTGTAAATTGAACATCAAACCCAGAAACACTTATTTTTACCTTAAGAGTGGGTTAGGGTTCTGGATTGATGGAGAAACTTGCTTCATGAATTGGTGAAGGATGAAACGACAGAATTACTCAAATGAAAAATCAAACCAAGAAATTATCAATTTATCTTAAAAAATGGGTTAGGGTTTTTTATTGAAGGTTAAAACACTTTTTAGGAATTCTATGATTTGCTTTTATGTTGTAACTGATAGGGAGTCAACGAGATTTTTGAGGGTATTGAACTGGTGGATCATAGACACCAACCTGAGTTTAGCGATAGAAATATTTTGTTCTAAATCATAAATAATGCCACATTAAATATAAAAAATTAAATCTTAAATATTATACGATGATAATTAGAGGTGAGCTATTGTTTTATTAAACCATTGTTATAGTTCTTTAATTATGTTTTAAGAGTTATGGTTATGATGATTTTGGCCTAGGATGCAAGTAAGGATGATGATGGTGATTAATGGAAACTTAACTTGGAATCAAGGTAAGTAACTATGATTAATATGTGATTAATATGAATGTTCTCATATTATGTATTCATGAATGAGGTTGTAGGATTAGTGTCTTGGGTTAATAAATAAGGTTTTATAAGAGGCTTGCCTAGTGAGATTGCACAAGTGTTAGTTTTATTATTATGCAACGACTAAGGTATGTTTGTGATTGTTATGTGTTTAAGGTTATTATGGCTATACGTTATAGTTTATGGAAGTTGCCATGGCGATTTGTTATGAACATTGATGGTGTTATGTGTTAGAATGCTTTAAGTGTTCATATTGCTAATATGATGAATGATGTATGTTATCCCACTTACCTAATCCATAACACAACTAATAAGCATACCAATAAGCTTAAATAATCCACGAACCAAATAGAAAAAGAAGAAAAGAGAAAGAAGTTTAGAGAGAGAAAGTAGAGAGAGAAAGCTAGAGAGAAGGAAGAGAGTTGGATGATTACTATGTGAGAAATGGTAACCAACACCCTCCTAACATGCTGGGAGGGGTCTATTTATAGTTCAAGCCACATACAAGGCGTGTGGACTTGCTCACTTGGGTCGGGCTTGGTTTATGTTGGGCTTTAGCCCGAAACATAGACAATATTAGCTTAAAGTCCAAGCCCGTTAAACCCGACTAGCCTATTACAATACAAGACTAATGGCGACTAAGACGACCAATAACATTCTTGTTCGAATTAAATAAAAATAAGGCTAACAATCTCCCCCAATGTTGAGGTCGACTTTTATCTCCCCAATGTTGACATTCTTGTTGGAGGTTATCTTGAGTTGGCTTTATCTTCCCTAATGTTGGAGATTTGATTTGACTCTTGAGCTTTGCCTTCTTTGGTCTTGTCTTTATCTTTTATTGTTTGTAACGGCTTTGTTCATTCATGCTTGAGACGATCGACGACATTCTTTTGGTGTCATTTATGTGATCTTGATCTTGAGCCTTTATCTTTTAACTTCATCTCCTTGTCTTGAATCATTTTGATTTGACTTTCTTGATCAACTTGTGCTTTTGACCGACATGCTCATACTTGTCTTGAAAGCTTTCAACATCCTTTTCTTCATCAAGGCTAACAATCTCTTCTATCGAATGTTTCTTTGGTTAACAATCTCCTTAGAAGACAATTCTTGATTTGACTTTGAAGATCTTTGATGATGAGGAAGTTCGTGATTATCAAAGTTGTTGCATTTGACATGAACTTGAGCTTTCTGACTGATAACATTCTTGTTGCATTTAAGTTGAATGAATGCCTTTTGAGGCTTGAGTATGAGTATGTGGTAATGAATCCGACTTTGCTGGAATGGGGCTGCAACACCGACATTTGCACCTGCATTTGAATGTTAGTAATAAACAGCATATATGGACGAAATGTCTTTGTCATTCGTTGATTTTAGGTTGCGATAACCACCGGATCCTCGTTTTATAGTATAAATACTATACATGTGATCAGGTAGATTCAAAGAATCTCCTTGACAGGGTTTCCAGCTCAAAGCGTAGGATATTCTAACACAAATGTATTAGATTCACCATGCTTGCTTGTTCTCATTACCGGAACGTCTCAAAGCAGACAACATAGTAAGAGTGAATCAGATAGTTACTATCTTTCTGATTAAGTCGTCAATTCACATACTGGACCAAATCGATATCCAGTTAGCACAAGCTTGATTCATATAGAATCTTGCAAGTCACCTACTGTAGAGCTGTTTGAGGTTGACTCTTGAAGGATTTCTATTCGTCACTGTGAATACTAAAGAGTATCACTCTGAATGTTCTGGAAAGATCTTAAGGATAATGTGTAGGACTCTTTGATACCAATTGCTATTTAAGGGTGAACAACAAGTGTTATACATGGATTGTGTCCTAATGAGATTTATAATGATGATCTCTCTTGGCTCTAGACTCGATTTGTGCACTTTGGTTTTAGTAATCAGAGGCTGGAGCTGACTGCCACCTATTCAATATCAACAATCTCGAAGTGAGATGTCAATAGATAACGTGTGTCTCTTCGTAACAAATGAGACAAGTCTCTTTTGAGAGAAACTCGAATGGCCGGGAAGGGTTGTGCATTGCATCACTGGGTCCATGACATCTTTCTTCAATACCAACAATCATCTTTGTGATTTTGATAGATTATGTATTGACCCGGTTTCTGCCTAAGTTGTGTGGAGGGCTTTTTTCTTTTCACCCTTTATCCATACATTTCTTTTTAATTCTTCAACCCCTTCAATGCTTACCAAGACGTCATCACTAACACCTTGTTGTGATTGTTCCAGTGTTAGCTCAACCTTAGTCGGCATTATTCCTTTATTCTCATTCATCTCCAATCATACCTAAGGACTTCTAGTTCTATCTATGGGATATCCTTGGGTAGATCCCTCCGGTTCTGGTTGGATCATAGGACTTATACCTAACCTTAACCGCTTTATGACTTCATCGATGTCGTGAGATCAATTGGTTGTTGGGTATAGAGATCGAACCATAAAACCTTTGATACAGACATTTTGAAATACCTCTCCTTTACTCCAATGTGCTTGCTACGAGATTCAAATTGTTTTGCACATGAAGGAAAGAGTTGCACTTAGAGTCTTTTTCCAGTATAACATTCTTCTATAACACATTTTAATCACATTTTCTAATTATTATTTTAAAATAATAAAATCTCTTAGTTTTTGAAATACCCAATTGATTAAATTTTATGACCCATGAAATTTTCCAATTAGGGAGAAAAATTATACCATGATATTACATCTGATTTGATTTTTCTAAATAGTCATCCCCTTCATCCTATAGTTTGTGGGATTACCAATTTTAAAACTTGACATTACAAGAAAAAAATGATATGACACCACAAATATGTTGAAGACGGAGTGAGATGCCTTAGTGAATAATGTATATTATTAATTGACATTGTAGTTTCCACCTTTTAATTTCAAGAAATGTTTTTGGATACATAAAAATGACATTGATGAGATGTACCGAAAAAAACATTAAAATGCTTTTGGTTTTAAAAGATCCTCCTCAAAAACTGATATACATAAATATGACATTTTAAGAAAAAATGCTCTGATTTTTTTTTTCCACATAATTTTTTTACTTCTTTGAGGGTGTGGTGTTGTTGAACACACATTTTTAACAATTACCAACTTTTTATGAATAAGATTGTCAAATATATTGGTAATCAATTTGACATTGAAAAAGTTCTTTTTTTTCTCTCCTTTTCCCTCTCTTGCTGCGCCTCAACGGTTTTTTTAAAAAACATTGATAGATGACTTTTCTTCTATTTTTAGAGTTAAGTGCTATGTTCGCTTCGTACAGTCTCATAAATGTGGGTCCGGGTTACAGTCTGTGTTAACTGTAAGCCATTGTCACGTGAGCTCAACTCACCTTTTTAATGTTTTGTTAGGAGCCCCAACGCTCACCAGCCCGAGAAATTTAACTTTCTCTGTTGATATGAAGTTATCCTATAAATTACAACTTTTCCTTATCAAGGTTAGGTTCCGTTTTATGAACTGAAAATGTACATAAGTATTAAGAAAAATTTAGAAAAATGACATGTTTTGAAACGTTTGAACTCTTGCTCGAACTTCATTTACAAACCCGTGTCAATGTTAATCGACATTTCTAGGTACGTAAATGTTATCGATTCCAAGAGACATGCCGGGAAGATTCTTTTTGGTATTTTTGAAAATTTTCTGATTTTATATTTTATTTTTCTAGATTTTATATTTTTGTATTTTCTTTTTCTTGGTTTTATATTTTATATTTTTATTTTTTCCAAAAATATTTATAAATCAAAGTAAAGAGAAAAACAAAAATATATACAAGTTGAAGTTTCCATCAGCAGTGACAGTTGTTGCTATAGTTGAAGTAGATGAAGTTGAATCTGGTTGTTGTTGACGGTTATCGGATGCTTCATTAAGCAGTAGTATATGAGGGTTAGACTTTGATTATTAACTAGATTTTCTCCATTGAAATATTCGTCGCACAAAGGACCGAATAGACTTTCCAACTTTATCATTGACGTTATAACTATCATATCTGTTGTAGGAACTTCTGTTAACGTTGTAGAACGAGGCTTGAACCATTTTGTTCAAACATCATTCTTTGACATTGAGGATCGAGGCTTGAACTGTTGTGTTCAAACGTCATTTTTCTGTATCATCATCTGTGAATCCACTTTGACAATGGTTTCTGAGATATCAGCTTTTTCAGCAACCATACTCAGAGATTTTCCTTGTTGACATTATATAAGGTACCTGCACTTAAATCAAGACTTTGTTCCTTCTGAACATTGATTGATGTACCTACACTTACATCCAAAGTTTGTTTGCATTCATCAATATTAAGGATATCTACATTTAAACCGTGTGTGGATTCACTATCATCCTTGCTTGTACAAGAAGCGAGTATCTTTCCCGTAGGAACCCACCTAAGACCAATAGTTTTGAAAATTCTACCCGTAGGTTTCCACCTAAGATCAAATCTAGGAGATGTTTTCTCATACACAGCGAAAGTCTTATTGGGAGAAAATCTATGTCCTGTGATGATCTGCCTACCAGGTTTCTGAGTATGACTCTTTTGATCTACGGGGTTGTTACTGTTTCTGGTCTTATAGGATTGAATCTTAGCATGAATTCACTTCTTTTAGGAGTGTTGTTACACAAGCATCATGATTTGCATTAAAGACACACTTGTGACATGTAGAACAAACAAAGTGTTTTTAATCTGAAAAGGACTAGAATTCTTAGAGTGATATGCTTTGGGCACAGTCGGTATTTTTATGCAACTACTCTTAGATACATGCAAACTCCTAGATGTTTGATTGTTGCTCCTATGTTTTGGTGTGCTGCCTTTAGTAGTGATTTGTGGACTAGCAGTATGCATCACACTAGATTTTGAAGTCCTATCTTTTTCTTGTGTCTTTGTCTTAGCTTCTTCTAGATAGTGATTATGAACCATGTCATTGGAACTAAATTTTGGCATGTTCTTAGAACTAATACTAAATGAGCTAGATGCAATCATAAGATTAGGTTTTGCAAAAGCATATTCTTTTCCCTTAGACAAATAATGTTGAGTGACTGGTTTTGACAAATCGTTTCTCACATCAACTTGGGAGGCAAACTGTGATTTTGAAATTTGAGGTCTTTCAGATTTAAACGCATTCGGTTGTTTAACAACTGATTGGTTTATGAGTGATTGTAAAACCGGTTTCCCCAAGACTGATGTTTTTGCAAACTTAGTATCTACACTATTTCCTTTTGACTTTCTTAACTCGTTTTTCAAAACAGCAATTGCAAAAACCTTTTCTTGAATCTGAGCTTTTAAATTAGCATTTTGAGTAATCAAAAAAGTTGTTTGTTATAATAGTCTTAGCTCTCATTCTTTTAATAGAATCATACAAATCTTTGTAATGCTTTTCAAGGTCTCTTTTTCCTTATTTAAAAGCTCATTTTTCGCAAGTAATTTAGCCACACTATGTTCTAATTCGATGTTTATTATTTCAAAGACATCAATTTCCTTTTTTAATTTGGCTTTATTACTTGTTTCATTCAAAATTTGACTATGTTGCTCTAATTTTAAGGCTTGATTTTGATATTTAAGTTCAAGAGAAATACAATGTGCTTCCATTCTTGAAATTTTTTTTTGAAATTGGGCAACAGTCTTTTTGAGACAAATATTTTCAGACTCAAGAGATTGATTTGAAAATTCAAATGATGAATCAAGCATAGGACTTTTAATGTGACACTGTTTAGTATACTGGTCAACCCTACTTTTAGTAATGATTTCAGGTTGCTCAGTATGCTGTTGTCCTGTAGCAAAGATATAACATTCAGCAGTCAATTGTACCTCAGCCATTGGCTCTTCGTTATATATGGGTCTGATATCTGCATCATCAGTATTTGTATCATTCCCTGACCTGCTGCTTTCATCTTGCACTTCTGATTCTGTCCCACTGCTCTCTGTAATATCCAAATCAGCATCAAATGCTTTACCCGTATCAATCTCACTCTCTTGCGTCTACATCTGTCTTTTATTCACCCTTCTACCATACTATCTTTGATGGCGTGTTCTTTCAGCAATGGACTTCTTAACATTACCCATGTGTTGGATTAATGTATCTCGGAAGTGTTTAACCTCAATTCCAGTGTATTCAACAAAGTAATTGTTTGTCGTTTGACTGTCATAATCCAAGGAAAACTGCAAATTGATGAAATTCTAAAACTATCTGTTGATCACCTAAAAGGCTGTCATGGATCCATCTTCTTGAATATTGTCTTTGTCAAGTTGCTTTTGTAGTTGATCGACATTGAGGAACATTGTACTTGTGAAAGTATCATCATCTTAACCAAAGAGTGACATGAATGCCCATTTGAATCCATGTTCGATGCGAGTGCCTTTTAAGTCTTCTTTAGAAAGAACTTGGTATGTGTTTAATTACACACACCTTTTACCTTTAAAAACAAGTTAAAATAACCAAAAACGGACTTAAAATGCCAAATATATGCTTGTTTTGCTAATTGTGTTGTGCAGGAACGGATATCTAAGAAAAGGACGAAAAACGAAGCCAAAACGACAAAACCGGACACGGAATGGAAAAGCGTGGAAAAGACAAAGTCAAGACAAAGCCCAAGTATGAAAAAGTCAACCCAAGTCAACCCCGACAAATCCAAAGTCAAACCCAAAGCCACAAGTGAAGAAAAATAAGTTTAGGGACTAAAATTGCCAAGTCCCTAACTTATTTAATGAAGGAAAAAGAAGAAAAATCTTGCAAGGACTGAAACTGCCAACTCACTAAAGTATAAACCACAAGGGTCATTTCTGCCATCGCTCTAAACCTATAACAAACAAGGACCATGGATGCAATACCCGTTATAACATTCAGGGGGTGTTTTTGCCTAGTTTCCAAACTTATATAAACACAAGGACGAAATTTGCAAGGACAACAATATCTATGAGGGACCAAACCTGTTCAAACCACAAACCCACACCCCTGGATTTGAAACACTGTACATCTCCTACAACTATTTCCCGCCAAATCCCTCAACCCCACATCCTGTCACTATCGAACCTCGTTGACTCCCCACATCCCTCCAAACCCTTCACAATCCTAAACCCCACCCCCCACATGGGTATGCCAAGCTGGCAATCCAAAAACCCATAATTCGATCAAGGGTTTAGATTTGAGACCTTGGGCACCAAGATAAATGAAAGGCCAGGATTGCTTTGAGTTTCCACTCTCACAACAAACACAATACGTGTTTTGTGTCTACAAAGAAGCACAGAAGTGAAGACAAGAGGAGAAGTCAAAAACCCTAGCTTATTTGGCTATAAAAGCCTTTGTAAGCCATTGTGGCACACTAGTAACAGTTAGTTTTTAAGTGTGTAGTTTTAGTTCAGTTTAATTTTTAACTTAATGTACTTGTACTCTCTTTTTAATGAAAATTCAGTTTAGTTTTACATTGTGTTCTAAGTTACTTGTGTCTCTTAAAAAAAACCATATAAGCTTTTAATATAAGCACTTTAACCTGTTTTTAAAAGTTTTGATACAAAAATTTAAGAAGAATTTAAAAGAAAAAAAAGTCACTGTTTGATAAAGGATGAATGAGCAAAAATGGATGGCTCATTGGTATGCTTAGTCTAGCTTATTTATAAGCTAATGGGTAGGTTTTAGAGCTTATTTAGGTACTCATAATCCTGTTTTGAGCAAGGATCAAGGTATGCTTTCTTTTTAAATTTTTGCTTAAAAATTACTGTAGCATTGCTTATTTTTCAGCTTATTAATGACTTCTTGAGCTTATTTGTGTTTAGTTATGATTGTAAGTGCCTTATTTAGTTGTCTCTAGTTTCATTTACTTACATTTGCTTAAAATTGCTTTGTATAGCTTTTTCTGTTGTTAGCTTTATAAGTTTTTAAAGTGCTTAATTTGCTTCTGCTCTTTCAATTTTTATTATATAATTGTATTCATGCTTTGTAGTTGGACTTTAAAATTTTAAGTGCTTATTACAGCTTTTTATAGAGGTTTTTAAAAAACTAGTTTTTTAAATACTAAAGCGGCGTGTTGGTACAAGCCCAAACTGGGTCCAAATCGGAAGGAACAATGTCATGGGTTGGGGTCATATGGCTAACTTTGGCTTAAGTCATTAAGCCCTTTTTAGTCTGTTTTTCCTAGTCCCCTCCCACCTCTTAAGATAAAAACACTGTTTTCTATTTTTTTTAATTGCTTTTTAAGTCTATTGGTTTTTTGAGAAATACAAGAGCTTATTTGGATAAGCTCTTGTATACTTGAGTTTTAGTTTCAAAAATGTGTCATTTGAGTGTCTAAACAAGTTGTTAAAAGTGCTTTGAGTTATTTGATTTCCTAAGTCAAAACTGTCAACAATTTGGTGTCTCCTTTTTAAAAGACAAAACGCACTTTCCTCCTTTTTCAAGAACTAAATCAGCCTTTGTTTAAGTTGTTTCGTAGCAAAATAAAGTTTGAAGTATAGCTCTTCAACAAGCCACTTTTCTATATGTTTTCATTTATTTTTCCATTCAGAGGCTTATTTGACAGCTTATTTTAAGCTGTCAAGTTAAGCCCCCTTGTTTTAGCTTATTTGCCCTGGTGCTAGACACCATTTTTTAAGCCCATTGTTCTAGCTTATTAGGGGGCCTCAGCCCAAGCTTTTGGCTTTTCTAAAAAGCCAATAAGCCCCTTTATTAAGCCCTAGCTTTTCAGACCTTAAGTCATCCTCTAAGTAGCTTATTTTTAAGTTCAAATTAGGCTTTTGAACTTTTTCTAGCATAGTGTAGGAAATAGCTTATTCCTGTTCTAGCTTATTTTGTGCTTTTTGATTGATGTCTTTGAGTTCTTAGTTGCTTATTAAGTGGTTTGTTGCCTGTGCTAGCTTATTTGTCCTTTCCCATTGCTTATTGTGTGTTTGAAAAAGCCACATTTTTGCCTAGCAGTACTAACTCTTAAGTTAGTACTGCTGAGTGCTTAAGCCAACTTCTGGCTTATTGGGCTTCTTCCCATTGCTTATTTTTGGTTCTTAGTAGTTCATAATGTCTGTGTGTTAAGTGGTGTGTGCTCATTTCCCACTTTCTTTGCTTAATTGTCCAAAAGGTCACCAAGAAAAAGCCATCTTTGCTTTTAAGCCCAATTTAAGCTTTCTGTCTAGTTTAGCCGTTTTCAGCTTATGTAGTTGTTAGATTTTAACTCATTAGTGCTTATTTAGGTTAGTTAGATAATTCATTCCAGCTTATTTGTTCAAAAGTTAGCTTAGTAGTCCAAAAAGTCAAAAGAAAAAGCCACTTTAGCCTTTAAGCTTATTTAAGCAAACTGCCAAGAGAAAGCTTTTTTTCCTGCTTATTTATAAGCAATCTCAAAAAGTTGTAGTTATAAAAATTGTTAAGCTCAAGGAGCTTAACAAGTTTGTTTGAAAAAGTTTTTGTAAAAAAAAAGGGGAGATAAGGGGAAACCCGGGTGAGCAAGACTCGAACCCGGGCCTCTACCCTCAATACACCCCTTTTTATAACCAAGCCTTACCGCTGCGCCCTTGGGACTTCTACGTTAGAGTCCCAAGTGGTTTAGTATTTAACCCTTGTTTAGCCCTTTAAGCTATAAGCTCGTTTGAGCTTATTTTCGGCTTATTTATAAGCCGAAATTTGGGTTTCTTATTTTTCGTAGGATAGTTGTAGTGCAAAGTATTTTAGGTAATTTTTTCAGAATTTTTTTAAATAGTTTAGTATTTTTTATAATTTAATTTAGTTAAAAGTTTAGAAAATTCATAAAAAATATAAAAATTATCAAAAAAATATTTTTCTTTTTTAGAAAATTTTCTTTAGTCATATATTACGTAGGAAAAATAGAAAAACTTTTGTAGGGTTAATTTTGCAAACTTTTGATTTTTAAAGAACGGGCCTCGGGTACGGATTTTGTCTTGACTCGTTTTTGGGTCAAACGACCTCCGTTTTCAGTCTAGTCTTTTTCATTCTTCATTATTAGTCCCCTAGAGTAGTTTAGAAGTAAAAATTTCTTTGTAGGGTTAATTTTGAAGATTTTAGGTTTTTGACCCCTTGTTCGGGATTCCTGCTCTCGTTTTTCAGCTTAATTTCATAATTTTTAGGTTTTTCTCAATCGTTTTTGTTTGTCATTGATTAATTTAGCTTTCTACTCTCTCAAACATTAATCTCATTCAAACTCCAATTTTCCGACTGTATCGATTCTCCAACACAGCCTCGTTGGGGATAAACGACCCGGGGATATTCTATACTACTCCTCGGTTTCATTGATTGTTTTTAAATTATACTTATACTTATATATTTTATTATATATATTATATATAGTTTAAAGAACTTCAATCAAAGAACGCAAAAAGCGGACTTAAAACGAGTGAGATATGGCCGTTTAAAGTTCGTATAAAAACTTGTATATTTTCTGGCAAAACTTTTCTGTGCACTTTTTGTCCAGATCAGAAAACGTGTTTTTGACCCGTTTCGGGTCTGAGTCGAGAAAAATTTATAAAAGGTATTTTGTAGAGCTCGATTTTACGAAAAAATGTAGTATTCGCTCGTTTCGCGAATCTTTATAACGAAAAATTATGACATTTATAAAACTGGACCAGAATGTATATTTTTATAAAAATAGGGTGCTGTTTGGATTTTAAAAAGAGGTTTTCGGGGCATTTTCGAGTCCGTTTGAGCTATAAAATCCTAAGGAAATATTATAGTATGACTTATATATTATATATTATTTATACGCGTCGTAAACTTTTATAAATACTAATTAGTAAGTGAGATAAGATATATTACATTGGTTGTTTAAAAATAATAGTAAAGTATATAATGACAGATAAAAATGGCGAATTAGACGTAAACGTATTTTGACTTATAAACACTAAAACACATACTATAGGTAGTGAACACTATGATTATAAAAATATATAGCAATCATTTTCATTTCACATTGCATAATTTCGAAATAGACCCAAATAGGTGCATAGTGAATAGTTGTGACGTTTTTTCTTGCTTATTTTTCCCCAAAAATTGAATACTTATCATTTAAGGGTAGTGTACAAGCCACCGCTTTAACATTGTTTACAATATTTTAACAATATCGGGGTGAGATACATTGCCTTGTTTTTTACAAATGGACGTCGAGTACATATAACATTAAAATTTTTTACAATGATCAATTGATTACGCCTAAGTACCACAACGACCACAAAACGCCCATCATGATAAACCGTTTAAATACCATTGTGTAAACCAAGCCATGTTATAATTATCTATTGGTATTGACATCCATCGCCTGTTCCCGGGTAAACAAAAACGCAGTACCATGGACGTATACCATATCGAAGTCTGGAGGGTCTCGGGTAAGACCCTTACAACGGGCAAATGTTATATTTATACAAGATTCTTCGCTTCGGTGTCATGAGCTTAGTGCAATGAAAATTACAAAATTTTATTTGGCATTATATGTGTTACATGTTATACAACTTAAATCTTGCGGTCCACAATTATTATTTACTTAAACCTATGAACTCACCAACTTTTTGTTGATATTTTTAAGCATGTATTTCTCAGGTATACCTCGTAAGGGCATATATAAAGTGCATTGGAGTCCGCATTTATCAAGACTATTTTCATGGATTTTCTCTTGAAATAAATCGTGTCCCTCTATCCACTATTAAAAAATATGATTCCCTTATGATGCAAATGTCAATTGGGACCTACTTTTAAAAGCTTAGTTATTTTAACAAATGTACATCACGAGAACAATCTTTTAAAACGACTCACATAGAGGTCGTTCTCTTATATATTGTGTTTGTGTATTATGAAGTAACGCTCCCAGTTACCATTCCGTTGCCGCATATTTTGGGGGTGTTACAGATTGGTATCTAGAGCCAAGGTTATAGAAAACTAGGTTGCATATTTTACCTAGACTATAACTATTTCATAAAATTTCATCACATAAATTTTTTTCATGTGCATACACACTACTTGCTTATATGACTTATACTTGCGCTTTCTTTCTCTTACGTACATTTTACACTTGTTTTATATAAAAATAATTTATACAGATACTAGAACTTTTCTCAAGACACTGTGAGTGATACGATGGTCTTTAAAACTTTTTTCATGACTTTACAAAATACCGTTTTACATAATGTTAAAACTTGTCACAGTCTGCCTATCCCACTAGTTACTTTACCATTCAACTCATACTGTTGAAGCACCTACGTCATCCTATTGACTTATTCCGCACTATAAACAGCCCGATTATATCGAACCACGACATTAACCCCGTCACCTTCATAATATTTTTCTACCATCTTTAGAACACAACTTTTGGAACCCGACTTATTTAGTTCTTCGTTCGATTTGAAGAAAATGTTTAACGATTAAGAACAAGGAATGTATTTTCGCATAGATGAGAAGATTGTAGCCCAATGAGTTACTAATGCTATTGAGGCTAATGTTTAAGGATAGATTTTTCATGCCTTGCCTAGTGAGACCTAAGTCGAAGCCTTCTCGGACTGTATCCCCTAAGAGAGTCGCACTAGTATCCTTCCTATGAATTTTGTTGTATTGTGTGGATATTTTTAAATTTATTTTATGTCTCATGACGATTCCGTCAGTTACACTCCTTAAATTGTTACCGCCTTATAAATCGTTTCATTATCATTTTTTAAACTATTTTGGTGTCATCTTATAAACTATTTTGTTGTCATTTTATAAACTATTTCGTACTACCTTATAAACCATTTCACTATTATCTTATAAACCATTTTTTATTATCTTATAAACTATTTTGCTATCATCTTATAAACTATTTCGCTATCATTTTATAAACTAATTTGCTATCTTCTTATAAATATTTTGCTATCATTTTATAAACTATTTTCCTGCCATCTTATAAACTATTTTGCTATCGTCCAAAAACTATTTTACTATCATCGTATGAGCTGTTTTGCTATCACCTTATAAATTGTTTTATTGTCATTTCACAAACTGTTTTGTTGTCATCCTATAAGCTACCTTGCTTTCATCTTATGAATTATTTTGTTACATTATAAAATTATTTTGATACTACCTTATACATAACACCAATTTGACGAAAAGACATTGTCTCATAGTCCTAACATTATATAAAGTCAGACCACACACACATGTCAAAGTGTCAGAAGGACGGGCATGTATGCTCGGAGTAGTCGTCTTAAATTTTTGGTCAAAAATCATTTTTCTACTTATATCTTCAAAAGGTAAAATTTTGTGTGCGTATTCGTAAGATGTGCGTGTTATGGGCAATTGTATTAGTAAGCAACTTACTCAGAGAGTCAAAGAACGATCTAACGCCAAAATTCCTAAGTCAAAAAAAAAGTTGAACGCATTACTAGCCACCCTAGAAAACCCCCCAATCCAAAACCCAACGAGTTTTTGTCGCTCTATTAAGAAATTGTTTAAATCCTCCAATTTCAGCTCGACTTAATGCCATAGGACTTAGTATTTGTGATGCCATCATAGGTATAGATTCGTTATAACCCTGGAAGGGAAAATATTATGGCTAATGCTTTAAGCCAAAAGGAACAGATAAAGCCGCTAAGAGTTCGAGCTTTGGTTATGGCAACAAATTTTAATCTACTATCACAAATCTTGAATGCTCACACTAAAGCGATTAAGGAGGAGAATGTCGAGAATGAAAATCTTCGTCGTATAGATAAGGAATTTAAGACTCGTCCTGGTGGGACCCTTCGTATTGAGGAATTGAAGTTGGTTACCACGTTTTGGAGAATTAAGAGAAGTATCTGCAGCAAATATCCACATCCTCATCGCCCACACTATTTTCTGAAAGAACAACCTTCGACTAATGGGTGAGGTTAGTGATTCGGGTGGTGATAGTGGCATTACGTCCTCCATAGTTGTGACAATCCATAATTTTTCAGGTCATTTTACGTCAATAAACTCAATACTATTTACTTTGAGCAATTATATAATTACTATTACGTGAAACCGTTAAGTTAAATCGCGTAAGCTGAAAAACAACTTTAAACGTAAACCGGCATTAAATAAATATAAGTTTACTTCAAGTATGTGTTATATGACTATTATGATTATAATTTATAAGTATACATATTTTATTTTACAAGTTTTACGTAAACTATATAGTTTGCATAGTATTGCATGCATGCATGTAAATAATTAACGAACACTTTACCACCTTTTTACGTGCACACATAACTACACCCTATACTATCAAAAACTACATAAATCCCCCATCATAGACTTAATATTTTTGGCTTATATATGAGGTATTAAGACAAATTGGTTTACTTGCTTCTAAACATAACCTTACCCTTTTAATCATATATCTCATGTTAATAGTAATAAGCACTATTTGCATCATTTCCCCCTATTCCCTCCTTTACCCGCCCCTATACACACACAAATTCCCAACACAAGTCTTTCCTAAATAGTTCATACACTTGCATGTGAGGCTAGGTTTTACCATTCAACATGCCATTTTGATCACTATATAAACCAACTCCTAACCTCCTTCTCATTTCACTAGCAAAATTTCACACTTATCACTCTTTTCTCTCTTAAATATTCGGCTAACAAAGGAGAAGCAAGGAAGAAAATTATTTTAATAAGTTACAAGTATTTTCAAGAAGAATTAAGGGTGTAAGTTAAAAATCAAACAAAATTTGGGGTTTGATATAAGCATTCTCATCATCTCATCATCTAAAGTTTCATATTCTCATCTTATAATTTCATACCATATATTTTTTTCATAATCATCACATCCATAAACTTGTATCACCACTAGTTTGTATTTTTAAAGATTTTTTTAAAGGAACAAGTAAACTTTATATATATATATATATATATATATATATAAATTATATATATAGTAGTATATATAGGATATATATATATATATTTTATACACTTGCAATGAATTTATAAAATGTAATAATAAAAAATATGTACATTACACATAAACTACTTAACTAGTCACTTTATAAATATTTGTTGAATATATAACTTAGTGTTGTTAAAATGATTATTATAAAACTTAAACTAGTAATAGTGTAATTTAATTGTCTTGGTTTCTAAAGTTTTTACATTATTGTGTATAAATTTGTGAAAAGGGACTAGGTTAGTAGGATTGTTGTTGGTGATTGTAAAATTAATGAAAATTGGTGGAAGGATAAAGGTTAGTATGTATTGCAATTTTGAAAGAATTAAAGTGGTATGAATAAAATAATAATGTTGCTGTCCAAGAATTAGTACCTAGGTTTTCGTGCCATACATCTAATTTGAATAGTCAGGCCTTAAAAATATGATAATAGTATCTTCATACGAAACGACGCATTCAATATAAAGAACGTAAAATCAGCCTTAAAACGAGTGAGATCTGAACCGGTGTTAAAGTATGTATAAAACTTGTACATTTTCCTGCAAAACGTGTATTTGTGCACTATTCTGTCTAGTTATATAAAAACGTATTTTTTGGACCATTTTTGAAGTCCGAGTCGGGTTAAAAACTTATAAAAAGAAAAATTTGTAGATCATGATTTTTTCCTGAAACCCGCTTTCGGTAGACCCTGAATCATAAAAACCGAAAGGAGTTAGCTCTTTTAAAAAGTCTGACTATTTTCTGAAAAATTTAATAAATTTCTGCATGGATTTTTTTTAATTTAAGAAAGTGTGATGTTTGAGTATTAAAAAAGTGTTTTCATGGCGTTTCGAGTCGTTTGAGTTTCTCTCTCTCTCTCATTAAGAAATATTATAATACAACTTATATATTATTTATACGTGTCGTAAACTTCTAAAAATGTTATTTAGTAAACTAAATAAGATTTACTATATTAATTACTTAAAAATAATAATAGAGTATATAATGACGGGTAAAAATAGCGAATTAATCAAAAATATTATTTTGACTTATAAAAATAAAACGCAAACTATTAGGTGGTGATATAATGTTATAAAAATATATTGTATCATTTTATTTCGCTTGCATAATCCTAAGTCGACCCATATTTAATTAGGTTGCATTCGGAACTATTTGTGACATTTTCTTTTGATCGATTTTCTCGAAACCAATACATTCATTAAAGGTGAGTTTATAGGCCCGTTTTAACTATTTTACAATTGTTTTAAAAATATCGGGGTGAGATACATTGCTTTGTTTTATACTTATGAACGCAAGTATTTTTCCCTTCAATGATTACGATTAGGCCTAAGTAGCGATAATCCATTGTGCCACAAATATCATGAACCGTTAATTACTTTGTGTAAGCGCGAGTGTTATAAATAGATCTATTAGGAGTAACTTCCCCGGTCGGGTAAGTTAAGCGCTTACTAGTTTCGGATGTCCGAACTAACGAACGTATATCATGTCGGATTCGGATGTTTTGGATTGACATCTGCGTGGGCATTTTATTCATGTATTTGTTTACATGCAAACGGTGTTGTAGCTTCGGTGTCATGAGCTTAGGAAATTGTAATTACGTTTTATGAATATTGTATGTGTTACAATAGTCATGCCATATTAAAACTTGCGATTCAACCTTATTTATTTACTTAAACCTATTAACTCACCAATGTTATGTTGACATTTTTAAGCATGTATTTCTCAAGTGTTTAACTGCCAAGGTGCATTACAAGTGCATGGAGTCTGCATTCTTTCAAGGCATAATTTTCATGGATTTCATTAGCATAACTCTATCTTCGTTGTATTTTAAAACAATATATTTTAGTGATGCAAATGTGGGACAAGTTATTTTTATTTAACTCTTTTAATGAAACAACGAAGCTATTTTATCAAACGACTCATTTAGAGGTCGTTCTCTTATATCTTGTGCTTATGTATTACAACGTAACGCCCCGTTACCTATTTTGCTGTCACATATTTTTGGAGGTGTTACAATAGCGAAGGATGAAATAGTCAGACAGACACACAAAGACAAGACGTTTAAATCTTACACAATTAACGAAAAAGGGAATATTAATTATGGAACCTACCCGTCTATCTGTAAAAAATGACGGACAATTTTTTATGTATCAAATCATAGGTATTTCATTGGTTCATAAAAGTAAGCACCAAAGTAATCAAAGATACCGAAACCCAAAAAATTTTGCTAAGAATAATTTTGATGAATCCATTACAAGACATAAAAGAAAAACTCTAAATAAAGACAAAAATAATTATGATTTGCTTGTTCCTGAAAAAATTTTATCATCTAGACGTCGTAGAGAATTGCGAATTCTAATTTCTTTCAATTTGAATTTAAAGAATCAGAATGGTGTGCATAGAAATAAAACATTTTCCAAGGAGAACAAGATAAAAAATTGGAGTCAATTTTTGGATGAAAGTAAAAATTTTGACCGAAAAAAAAATGAATTAATTAAATTAAAGTTCTTTTTTTGGCCTAATTCTCGATTAGAAGATTTAGCTTGTATGAATCGCTATTGGTTTGATACCAATAATGGGAGCCGCTTAAGTATGTTAAGGATATATATGTACCCCTGATTTAAATTTTTGAGTTTTGTATCTATTCTGTTGTTCTATCAATCAGATTTTTCATTTTTTTTTTTCTGTCCGTGATCCGTAAATATCCATGTTATATGCAAAGAACCCGATGCTCATATGCCCTGTCTTACATCCCCCTCTAGGATAAGTAAATGGCGTAAAAATTAAAACTATAAATTAATCAACAGAATCTTCGTACTAAACGATTTGGTATCCTCTTTTTGTATGACTATACAAACGAACTCCAAAAAAGGATTCATTAATGTTCATTGAAAAAAACAGGAATCTATAAAAAATTTTTGATTATTGTGTATACTACATTAAAATTTCTTACATTATTATTACTATTATTACTGATCAATAAAATAAATATCTGTAAAAAGGGGAGTGTGAAATTCTTTTATGGTAAAAAATGCATTTATTTCAATTATTTTGCAAGAACAAGAAGAAAACAAAGAAAATAGCGGATCTGTTGAATTTCAAGTAGTAAGTTTCACCAACAAGATACGGAGACTTACTTCACATTTGGAATTACAC
>BQNB010033617.1:11188-21686 GCA_026074375.1 Tanacetum coccineum | reverse complement strand
TGCCTCATGCCTATAAAATGAGCCTCAATCATACGAACGAATTACAAATTATCATTCATAATGAATTAATTTCTATTAGTACAAAATATGTCACGGGGTATGAGATGGGCTTAGATCGCTTGTTGGGCTGGACCTTCGAGCTCTCTTCAAGCTAGATCTTGTACTAAACAAAGTGATTGAGATGATTTACTGCACAATGAAAGTAAACCATTAGCCTTACCGAAAATTATACCTTTTGGTGTGTCAGAGGATCCCTTTTTATAGGGGAGTCTAGTACTTAGGTTTCATAGTATTTCACATATAATTGTAGTGGTCAGAGTGGGACCCTTGTCGGGTAAGGGTCCGCGGTTATTGTGACTGCGGACGCAGGGTTACCTTTCGTGGACGTTAGTTGATCCATGGATAGCTTACGGAAGTGACTTGTAGTCAATCCGCGTCCGTCTAGTTGTATCCGGGTCGTGGCCAGTATAGTTCTGGGCTTAGCTCCGGCCGTTTACGCTTATCCTTTATTTAGTTGGGCCGGAGCCCAAATGTAATGGTACGACCCAGGCCTAAAAGCATGTCATACCTATTATACGTCATTAAGTCCCCCCAATCTAGTATCATTTACTGCGTCCAACGTTGTGCCGCATGCAGTGAATATTGCTAGACTTTGTTCCTTTAGTACCGCACGTTTTCCTTCTTCTGTGACTATTCTTTGACTGGTTAGGTAGGGTTTGGGCGAAGTGTAATTACCCTGACCTTTCGTTTCCTGACTGACATGACTTGAAGTCAGTTACTTAACTGTCATCACATCTGCTTTCTTTAATCCTATCTGTTGGTTGACTTAGTGGGTTACACCTGTCTTTATCTTACTACTCCTTGCATTTACTATGCCACGTAGTATTTTAACCTGTTATCCTAAGTTATAATATATGGAGTAACGTAAACAACCGGTCATGCAAACATGAGTAACGTAGATGAACAAAATGAAACTCTAGTTACTTAGGCAAATATTTTTGTAAACTTTAGTAACATCTTTGTATATTAACCCTATCAAAGTCTAGAGGGTCTCGGGTTGGACCCTTACAACGAGCAAATATTATATTTATACAATGTCTTCGCTTCGGTGTCATGAGCTTAGTGCAATCAAAATTATAAATTTTATTTGACATTATATGTGTTACATGTCATACAACTTAAATCTTGCGGTCCACAATTAATATTTACTTAAACCTATGAACTCACCAACTTTATGTTGACATTTTTAAGCATGTATTTCTCATGTATAACTCGTAAGGGCATATATGAAGTGCATTAGAGTCCGCATTCATCAAGACTATTTTCATGGATTTTTTCTTGAAATAAATTGTCCTTGTTGTAATAAAAATTATGATTTTCTTATGATGCAAATTCATAAGACCACTTGTTAAAACTTATTTATTTTTAAATGTATCAACGATGATATCTTTTAAACGACTCATATAGAGGTCGTTCTCTTATATCTTGTTCTTGTGTATTATGAAGTAACGCCCCCGGTTACCGTTTCGCTGCAACATATTTTGGGGTGTTACATAATTTATTTCTTCTTACGATCTCGTAACTTGATATCCAAATTAGCGCATATAGATTGAATATTGTCAGGAATTTCCTAGCCTTCGTATATAGCATCATTGTATGGGTCGTAGTCGTAATAAGCATTCTCATAAGTTTCCATCCATTGTTCCAGCAAACTATTTGTAGCAAAGCCAACCCTTTCTGAAGCCATAAAACTTACCATTTCATTTTCAACTGGTTCAACTTTATCCTCACTATCATGATCACCCGGATAATCAAGCTTTTTCAAAGGTTTACCCTCATCATCCACAAGTGAAATTTTCCCATCAATAATTAGTTTTTCAAGTTATCAATTTTATCAACGATAGGAGTAGTACTAATACTACTAGATCCCACATTCTATAACGAGGATCTACTAGAATTGGCCTCTTTACTAGCCAAATTTGAAGTCCTCCCATTTGTACCCAAATCAACATCATTTTCAACCGAATTAAAGCACACAAATAGTGTTTTGGATAACTAAACCAATATATTTCTAGACTCAACATCTTTCTTCTTATTACCACTAGTGTTGACATTGTTCTTTTTAGAAACATTGTTCTTTTTAGCAATGTATGTAAAGACGTTGTTTTAGACAACCCTTATTAGCAGTGTTCCGGTTTATTCATAGATTCACAGAGCTTTGTCAAATATTAAGTAATAGTGCTATTATGGGATTAAACCGTGCTTGGCTTTAGAGGCTAATATTATATAGGATACGGGATTAGCCCATCCAAGACCAAGCCTGACCCATTCCTTAAGCAAAACCCATGACACCGCTCTTATTTTGAAAGTTAAATACCGACACCTTTCCAAGGGAGTGTGTGTATGGATTTATATGTGTTTTTTCCTTCAACCTCAATATTGAAATCTTCACCATTTCTCTTCTAATCTGAATATTGTCATTCTTCTTTCAAAACCTCTCTCTATAACTAGATTAATTTGTCATAACTATGAGAATACATAGTAGCTATAGTGTGTTTATCAATTGGTATCATTCGCCACGGGGATGATTTAGGGTGAGTTTTGCTTAGAAAAAACTTGGTTCGACACCTATTTTAGTGAGATTAGTTCTTGCTAGTTATCTCTAGAATCCAAGGGTTTTAGGATGAACTAGTGTTTTAGAAGCAAGATAACACAAAAAGGTTGGAACTTGATTGCAAATTTAGAAGCTTTTTCATTTTATTTTTTTTGCGCTTTTTGAGTGCTAGTATGTTTTACGCTTGATCTTTATCTTTAAGTGTGTTTAAACCTTAAAGTTTACATTTTTATGGTTGTTTACATACTTGAGAAAAGGTAGGTGAAAAAAGAACAGATACAAAATGTTTTAAAACGGGTTTTAAGTATTTTTAAGTACTAGTCTCGACGGGATTTTGTCACCAAATGGCGAGATTTTTTTCCCATTTCGGCAAGATTTTGTCGTTTGAATCCGACAAGATTTTGGACGAGTATAACAAGATTTTGTGAAAACCTCACGACAGATTTTTTAGTATAGTATACATGACATGGTTGGATAAAATCACACGTGAGATTGTAGGTTAACCGATTGGCAGATTAAAACGGCGAGTTTTTGAGGAAATACATGGTAAGATTTTGGACTATTATACGGCGAGATTTTGAGTTAAAACCACGGCGAGACTTTGACTTAAAACACACGGTGAGATTTTGAGTTTTACGACGAGATTTTAAGCTTATTTTCCGTGATATCTTCTAAGTACATAATTCATCGGACACGTTCGTTAAACCAATTTCACAATCACTTCGAATGAAGAACAGCAACTCATCACTTTATCTTCTTAAGATCTTAAGCATCTAACACACGTTTTAATGGCTACTCAACAAGACATCTCCGTAGCAAGTTCTGAAAGTCGACATCCTATGCTATCTAAACATGATTATGTGCAATGGTTAAACAGAATCATTTGTTACCGCTGGAGAAAACCTAAGGAAAACTTCTTGCTAAATTCATTTTGGAAGGTCTATATATAAAAAAATTATACACGTTTTTATACACAATTTTTATACATTTTATACAAGTTTTTATATACACATTTTTATACACAAATTTTTATACACATCTTTATACACACAATTTTCTACACACTTTTTTATACACACGTTTTTATACACACATTTTTATACACACATTTTTATACACACGTTTTTATACACACATTTTTATACACATATTTTTATATACACGTTTTTATAGACACATTTTTATATACACATTTTTATACACACATTTTAATACACATCTTTTTATACACAATTTTATACACATGTTTTTATACACACATTTTTATATACACATGTTTGTATACACGTTTTTATACACACATTTTTATACACATTTTTACGCACACGTTTTTATATACACGTTTTTAAACACACATTTTTATACACATATTCTTATATACACGTATTTATTCGCATATTTTTATATACACGTTTTATACATACAGTTTTATACACACACGTTTATATACACGTTTTTATAAACAAGTTTTTATACATACATTTTTATATACACGTTTTTATATTAACACATTTTGTATACACACATTTTGTATACACATTTTATACATACATTTTTGTATACATGTTTTTATACATACATTTATGTGTATAAGTGTTGGTCATGGTGGGTGGAATCCGGTTTTGGGAGGATAAAATCAAAGGAATTTTTATTTTTTTGCATTATTTGTATATATAGTGTTATTATTTTTAAGTGTTAAATGTATATATGTAATTTTAAAAACGTAACTTTTAGTAAGAAATGTTCAAGTTAGTTAAACTAACTTTTCCAAGAGTGGTGACGCTAACATAAGGTGACTTAAGCATATCGTTGACCGTTAAAGACGTTTAACTAGAATCGTAGGTCGAAGGCACGCTCGTAAAACAAGGGTTCCTAAGAAAATTAAACACGTGGCACAAAAATAGTATGACCATTTAAAGACTGACTAAACAAACATTTAAAGGAGTCAAAGATGTCACAAATTGTTATCGGTTGCTAACCAGAGTTAGAGAGTTGTCACAATATTGATATACAAATTATGTTAAACGGATGAGTCGAGATGATATTGATATACATTAGATGTTAAACGGATAAGTCAAGATGATATTGGTATACATGATATGTTAAACGGATGAGTGGAGATGATATTGATATGCATGTTAAACGGATGAGTCGATATGATATTAATATACAAGTTATGTTAAACAAATGAGTCTAGATGATATTGATATACATGAGATGTTAAATGGATGGGTCGAGATGATATTGGTATACATGAGATGTTAAACGGACGGGTCGAGATGATATTGGTATACATAAGATGTTACACGAATAAGTCGATGTGATATTGATATACATGAGATGTTAAACAGATGAGTCGAGATGATATTGATATACAAGTTATGCTAAACAGATGAGTCAAGATGATATTGATTTACATGTTATGTTAAACGGATGAGCGAGATAATATTGATATACATGAGATGTTAAACGAATGAGTCGCGATGATATTGGTATACATAAGATGACATTGAAATTATCAAACTTCTGGGATTTAGTTACAAAAACATGACAAAACAGAGTAAATGACAAAAACTTAATTGATGACTTTGACCAAAACTTTATTGACTTTGACTGGAACCTATAGCGATGACATGTAGTCGCTACATGTCTTCGCTAAAGCTCTTGTTTTGTACCATTAAATCATATCTTATTCTCAAAAATGCATACACACTCTTATCCTCACAACCACCCACCATCATATTGCACACTCTTATCCTCACAACCTCCACCACAATCACCACCACCTTGATCACCCACCACCAGATGGAGCGATATGATCAAGCTTTGATGTGGATTGTTGTAAAACCAAAAGTTTTACAACCCTCCTAGGCAGAGTACCAAACCGTTGTAGTGTAGTATAAGTAAGAATCGGGGGGTTATTATCGTTCTCTAGGGGAATAGTTTGGGTAGGCTCGAATTGTACGTTACTAAGGTCTAAAGGTTGATGGAAGACTATTTTGTATTTTTATGTTTTTTAGAAAGCAAGTAAAATCTTGGGTTTTGAAGAGTGGGTTGACTAAACTACTATTAAACTACTCCTAAATCTATTCTAATTATGCAAAAAAGTAAATTATGTGAAACTCGTATGGTTAAACAAACGTGTTCACCTAATCATGCACTACTCCCTAATTGCTCTCTCTAATCCTATTGCCCGTCACCCTCGTTAGTGTAATGAGTAAGTATTCCCCTAATTCAGCAACGGGTTGGTCAAGTCCGCTATCTACGTGACAACCTAGACGGTGGTTATCTACAGACACCGCTCACGTCTAATAGTAAATTCACACGTACTAAATACTTAACTAGGAATCCACCCTTACGGAACACTAGATATGAAGATCTAGAATGTGGGTATCCTTTTAACCTAACCGTGTTTCACTAGACGTCTTTGCTATGATATGAAGAATACATAACTAGTTTTCTAATGCCTAATGCGCACAGCACTAATAAAATAATAATAAAAGAGATTACAAACTAGGTTTCATGCAATCATAAGCAAATACAAATTTAATTTAGCCAAGCATGTTAATTGAAAGCGAAGAACAATTAATCAAACAACACATAGACATATTAAATGATTAAAAAGGTAAAGGAACTTAACTTTAATTAAACATGGAATAACAATGAGTACGCAATGGTCATAAAACCCTAAAAACCGACTATAGTATCAGCTACAAAGGTTATCCCAAGTTTTCACATGAAAATATGAAAAATAAAAGTTTGTATATATAGATTTTGGGTCCTGACGGTGTCACCAGGGTTTCCTGACGCTGTCAGTCCGCTGAATCTTACAAAGGGTTCTTTTTGTTGGCTATTGTGACGCCATCACAAAAAGGGTTGACGCCGTCATTTGTTGATCCTGACGGTGTCAGGGTGAAATTCTGGTGCCGTCTCCACGACCTGAGAAGCCATACTTTTAATTAAAACTTCACTTTCTGGGCACTTTTGGGGAAGGTGTCAGAATGGAAGTCGCCAGCTTGAAAAGTTGTGTTTTTGTCCAGTTTCTTCTCGAATCGAGCCCAAGTCACGTGCTTTTCCTCCAAATGCTAAACATAAAAATGAAACGATTAAGTAAAATATTTGGGCATATTTACATGATTTGGGGAGTTAAATGGCTCCGAAAAAGTATATAAAATAACACCTCATCAAATACCCCTACACTTGGGATTAACCTACCTAGTAAATAGCAAAGTCGGGGTTAACCTACTCAATAAAGATAATTTATAGCACAACCGATTTAACCTTGTAATTAAAAGCACGAAAATTATACACTAGCACCTCATATAAGTGTTTGGATTCTCTCTTTCTCTTTGGTGCAATAATGAATTATAACAATATAGAAAACAGGAAAAATAAACACTCAATACATGTCATAGTATATAGATTACCATAAGCTTGATAAAGAATCAAAACCTCCACGACTTTGTGAAAGCACCTAGGAATTACTATCAAAGAGGTCTTTTAAAGGGTCGTAACGTTAGGTGTAGGGTAAAGGAAAACACGGGTAGGGATAATGGGGGAATTTTACTGGTGGCAAGCTAATCATTCATAAGATAACAATGTACATAAGGCGTTTCGCTAAAGATGCCAAGAACCTCCAAGGACAAATACGCGAGAATACATTCATGAACAAAACTTTAAGCAAGCAAACTCAAATCAAATCTACGTTTTCTTGACTCTTGTCTATGACATACAACTAACAGCACGATTAATGGTCGCCCGTCAATTCAAACATATTTTTTTTTTTTTTCATTTTATTTTCATTTTTTCTAGTTTTTTTATAATGGACACTTATAGTGTACCCAGCCATAAGCCTTAAAATAAAATAAATATACATGTCTTGGGGTTTATAATGAAACCCCTACACTTAAGTTTTTAATAACTCAATAATAAACTAACTAATGACCCGAATTAGTAAGATCAACAAACATGGAGTATATCAAGCACGTATGAGGGGTAATATTTTGACATTCTTTCACATTTCTCCATATAATACAAACTACCATGAATCCCAATCGTCTCAAAACTGTATACACCATTAATAGACTCGACTTAGCAACCATATAATCAAGTAAACAATTAATTGAGATTAAACAATTGTGATAATAATAATGTACTAAAATTGAGTACATACAAAGAAGGCTAAGGCGATTTGGGTGTAACATTTAGTGGGGTCTAAACAATGCTCTTTATTAATAATCCGAAATCCGCCAAAAAATTACGATAACCGTAAAAAGGATAGGCTCAGAGGCCTGTCTAGGGGTATCTTGCACTAAAAATGAGTGTATAGCAAGAGTGTGGGGATAGTTATATGACTAATGAGATCATCATAACTATAGCAAACGCAGGCTAAAAACAAGAGTTATCCTAATGCCTCTTATCACTTAACAAATCCTAATCATACGAATGCGATCTCACTAGCAGTCTCGAGATGCATCGCTAAACAAACGTATTCACCTAATCATGCACTACTCCCTAGTTGCTCTTATTGCCCATCACCCTCGTTAGTGTAACGTGTAAGTATTTACCTAATTCAACAGCGGGTTGGTTAAGTCCGCTATCTGCATGACAACATAGACGATGGTTACCTATAGACACCGTTCACGTCCAATAGTAATTTCATGCGCACTAAATACTTAACTAGGAATCCACCCTTAGGGAAAACTAGATATGAAGATCTAGAATGTGGGTATCCTCTAAACCTAACCGCGTTTCACTAGACGTCTTCGCTATGATATGAAGATCAAATAGCTAGTTTTCTAATGCCTAACGCGCACATCACTAAAAAGAAGCAATAATAAAAGAGATTACAAACTATGTTTCATGCAATCATAAGCAAACATAAATTTAATTTAGCTAAGCATGGTAATTGAAAGCGAAGAACAATTAATTACACAACACATAGACATATTGAATGATTAAAAGGGTAAAGGAACTTTACTTCATTAGAACACGAGAAACAATAGTACACAAGAGTTAAAAAACCATTTTTATTTTTTAAAAAAAAAAAAAATTTTTTTTTTTTTTAAATTTTTTTTTTTATTTTTTTAAAAATCGACTATAAAGGTTCTTCAAAGTTTCCACATGAAAATATGAAGAAAAAGGTATATATATATATATATATATATTGGGTCCTGACGGCGTCACTAAGGTTTCCTGACGCCGTCAGCCCGCTTAATCTTCCAAAGGGTTCTTCTTGTCGGCTATTGTGACGCCATCACAAAATGGGTTGACGTCGTCGCTTGTTGATCCTGACGGCGTCAGAGTGAAATTCTGACGCCGTCTCCATGTCCTGAGAAGTCACACTTTTAATTGAAAAATTCACTTTCTGGGCACTTTTGGTGAAGGCGTCAGAATGGAATTCGCTAGCTTGAAAATTTGTAGTTTTGTCTAGTTTTTTCCCAAATCGAGCCTAAGTCACGTGCTTTTCCTCCAAATGCTTCTCAAATGCTAAAACATCAAAAAGAAATGATTAAGTATAATATTTGGGCAGATTTGCATGATTTAGGGGGTTAAATGACCCCGAAAAAGTGTATGAAATGACACCTCATCAAGCTTTTAAGTGTCGCTGTGAATATGATGTAGTGCTGCGAACATCATGTAAACCTTACAGTTTTGTTAGAGAATACCATGCATGTCTTTTTTTCAAAGGTGAACAATCAAAAAATAATTATTTATGATATATATAATTAATTTGCTTGTCAAAAAGACATTTCGTATGATTTTCTTACTATGTAACAGCCAAGAACTCAAGATAATGGATGTGGATATTTTATGTGGAAGGATGACCTCAAGATCCATCTAAGTTCTTCTCCTGGACCTTCAACACTTCCAAGTTTTTTTCCGGCACCTTCAACACGTCTAAGTTATTCTCCGGGACCTTCTGGGTCTACACCGAGTCTTGCAAAAGGCAGAGTGCTCAAATTGTAAGTTCTTAGTTGAAAAGATAAAGATACTAGAGGCAAAGATAAAGATACTAGAGGGAACACTAGAGATGGAAAAGCATCCCGAGAACCACACACTTGCATCAGCTACAATACTTCACGAGCTTGATAATGACATGGGAAAACTTGGTTTGGAGTAGTTTTTCATTTAGCCAAAGCAATTTAGCATTTGAAATGTAATTCGTATGCTTTAATGTTTTAACGTTTATTGATGTGGAATGTGATTGGTAAGCTTTAATGTTTAAACGTTTATCTATTTGGAATGTAATTCGTATGTTTTACTCCTTCGTTGTCGTTTAACTCGTTTGTTTATTTACGTTTCATTGATCATCAAACCGTACTACTTGTAAGAAAAAAAGTCAAACTTTGACTTTAGTCAAACATGTCCTTGCCAAACTAAACACGACCAAAACAAAGATATTAACTTGTTGATCACACCCTTATCTGGGTGTACTTTTTGGCGCGGACATGTCCTCACTATAGTTTAAGCGGGAGCATTTCGAGTCAAAATTACATAACGAAAAATGAAAATTTAAATACCGTTTTCGTCGTCATCTTTGGCGAGGACATGTCCAGTGTCCTCGCCAAAATGACCGGTCAACAAGTTATGCACATGCCTTTCGTGGTCAAAGTTTGAAAAGCGAAACTTTTGTCGCGTAATGAGGCTTTGGCGAGGACAATGATTTCCTCCGAAAATTGGTAGCCTCTTCTTCTTTTTGTTGTAGTCTTTATTTTGAAATCGATTGTCAAGAAGTAGCTGAATCTTATATGCATGCTAACCGTGATATTATATTCTTATCGGTATAGGATCTGGATTACTACACACCCAACATGAAATTTACCTGGAAGTGAGTAAACAGAGAAGGTTATCATTCACTTACATATGTTCGTTTGTGACATC
>BQNB010033616.1:3356-52189 GCA_026074375.1 Tanacetum coccineum | reverse complement strand
GATGGAATTGGTGTTTGAGGGTTAAAGGTGTACGGCACAAACAAGGGGGGGAGAGGAGTATGTGAAGTTTTTTTGTAAACAATGGGATAAGTGGTTTTGTGACTTGGTTTTATAAGATTGATGCATGCAATGGTTATCATCTAAGCAAGACAAATGTCTTGCTTTTGTTCCTCTAATTGCCACGCCTCAAATGAGGTGGTGGTGTAAGATTTGAGTTTAAATTTTTATAAACTTTGATGTTTAGGGTATAAATTTTAAGATAGGTAGGTAGTTTTGAGGCTAACGGGTATCAACGTAAAATAAAACGAGAGTTAAGACGAAACCACGAGGTGAAAACGAATATGATAAAAATAATTCTACATTAAACGGGATACTTTTCTGAAAAGTTTAATTTACGTAAGGTTCAAGACGAATAATTGTTTTAATCATAGCTCGCAATTAATTAAAACGACGATTTCAATAAAATATCTCGATGTAAATAAAAGTAATTTGTTTAAAATTTATAAATTAATTATGAGATTATAAAATAGTAGTGACCTTAAATTCGGGTTCTTACAGGCATTATGCACGTGATTGTTTGAATCTGAAAACAATGGCCTTAGTATCTGATGACGCATGCCCGATTTATGATACCGATGCAGAACCTGAAGTAGATGAACCAGGTGATGAGTTGGTATATCCTGATCATGGGGAGGCGTTGGTTATTCAGAGAGTCTTAAATGTAGCTGTTTCAAAATCTGTTGATGATAATTCGTGGCTTCGTAACAATATTTTTAGAACCAAGTGTACTTCCAAAGGGAAATTTGTAATATGATTATAGATGGGGGCAGTTGCGAGAATGTTGTTTCTACATATATGGTTGAGAAATTAGGAATGAAAACAGAAGACCATCCTGAACCATACCAGTTAACTTGGTTAAAAAAAGGGAACACTGTTAAAGTCAGTAAACGTTGTCTTGTGTAGTTTTCTATTGGTAAGAGTATCTCAAAATGATAACCAAATCATTGACTCGGGAAGAGAGTTATCAGCATGAGTAGTGGTACTGCCACTACTCGTCTCTTCCTTATGATCGCTAAAAGTCTCGAATTTGGGCAAAGAATTAACCGAATAAGAGAGAGAAGTATCGAACTCCTCAAAGAACGAATCACTATCCGCGACGGGGATAGGAAATGAGGAGGGAGACTTGAGCACACGATCAGAAGTAGGGTTTTCATTCAAAGATTCGATATTATCAATAAGACGATTGATGTTCAATAATTTCTCATGAAGAATAACATCTTGGATTCGAAGAATATCTTCTAATCAATCTATTTCCTGCTCTTGGGTCAAACATCATTCACCTCCTTAAATCTGACGAGCTCAGAATGGGAGGTGATTGCTGTCAACATACTCTTTCTTTTTTTTAGATGTCTTCAAAATCTATCATCAACACTTGAAGTACCATCGTCGTTGGAATCGGATAAAATCAAAGAATGATTTTTTAAAGCATCAAAAGTAGAAGAATTTTCATAAACGGGCACATCACACGTATCGTCGGAAATTCCCTCGGACTCTCTTGGGATTGGGACAAGGTTCTCAACACTAGACTTTATTACTTTGTCCGATTTCATTTCCGGAATAGTGCTAAGATGCTCGTCCCCCATACTTCGAGAGTTATCGGGCTCCTCGGTTGGTAAGTCGGGTGCGATTGCTTTAGACGAATTCTCTAAATTTTCCTATATTGAATAGTGTACTCCTCATCATCATCGGATAAAAGGTAGGACGATTCCAACTTGGACAATTAATAAATTCTGATAGATCCTCACTTATAATTTGCAAATCTTTAAGAAGTTTATGAAGCAATTCTTGTATATCCTCTGGTTTAGCATGCTGAATTTCAAAATTTGTTTCCCAAGATAGCAATAAAACCTTTGGCGTTTCTCCAAAAGATATACGATTAAAATTCTTTAAAAAGGTTTGTATCGATTTCATTAGGTCTTCTTTGGCTTGCAAAATTTCCACACTCGTTTCTTGAGGAGGATTATGAATGACGGGATACTGCGGGGGTTGTAATTGGTCAAATCCGGAAGAATTAGAATTATAGAAATTTTGGTTCATCGGTTGACACTGAAAACTTTCATGAGGACCCCCACAGTTCTCACAACAAAGGTATTGTTGTGGAAGACTTGGTGAAGTTTGTGGAAAATTATTATCAAAGTTTTGATTGAAACACGGGTCCTGATTGTAGACAAACGGACTTTGAGGTGGACAATCGTAACCATAATGAGCATTGTTCCCACATAACTCACAAGAATACGTCTGGTACTGGGGTTGTGGAGTGTAGTCGGAAAAGTTCGAAGAATCGTTGTACGAATTCGGATTTGGATCACAAGCAAATGAATTTCCAACTCTCGAAGCATAAATCAAACAAAATCCACCATTTAACGGGCTTTCACACTCGCAACAAGTGACTGGCTTTCCATCTCCATAAGTGCAGTTCATACAAATTCCATTATTAAGACTGAAACCACACTGCTGGCACGTACAAAGATAACAATAGAAGCCAACACACGGTTGTCCACACCCCATACAGTCGCTTTGTTCGAATGACGACATAATAAAAGTTAAACGAAATTAGAGGGTTGAGAAAATAAGAATTAAACGGATAAGAGGATAGAGAGGAATATTTTTAGATTTTTCAAATAACACATAAGGAAAAATAATAATAAAAACAAGAAAGAAAAATATTTATGGTAACCGAAAGTTAAACGTGCACGGTAGCTCTCTAAAAATACGTATAAGAAAGCGGAAGAGCTGGTAAGCTCGAGGCGCTATTTAGAATAACCCTTCTCCTTTTGGGTGATGTTCTTAGGATCAAACCTGCTTTAACTTTCCTCTATAGACGTAATCTAAGGCGAGCCGTAACAACGATTAACAAAACACCACCAACCCACCCCCCGGTAATTTTTAATATTAAAATAAAAGAAAATAGAAGTGTAAAAATATTTTTGTATTTTTATATGTTTATAATAAGAAGAAAATATTCACAATTGAAAGTGATAACTTCACGAGGAAGGGTCTTCAAAACACTAATCTTCGAACGGAACACGAAAATCGTAACACGGCTTCCCCTGCAGCGGCTCCAAAAATTGATACGCCCAAACATACTATATATAATATAAAGTATATAAGGATGTAAACAATTATAGTATAGTAATAAGTATTCCGCGAGGATTCTAGAAAATTACTTTAATCCAAAGTAAAATCCAAAATCTTCCCGGGTCGTTTTCCCTCGATGAAGCGTGAATTGAGAATCGGTTAGGTTCGTGATCGCGTGATTTGAATGGTTTCAAAGATTTTGATTTTGATTTCTAATTCTACTAATGAAAACGAATAAAACATGTAAAAACAAGTTAACAATAAAAAAGCATTTAAGAGCACTTACGAATTATGACGAAAACGTAAATAGAGAATTATATAAAACGCGACATTTAAGCAACTATGACAAATTTAATCCCTACGAATGCAAATTTAATTTTTATAAATCCTAAATGACAAAAGAAAATTTTCAGAAAAAGAATTATATTTTTTTGATTTTTATTTTATTTATTATGAATTAAAAATGATTTTAATCTAAAAATATTATAAAAAATATTAAACTACTTTATAAAAATCTGAAAAATTAACTAAAAGTACTTTGAACAATGCTGATCCTAATAAAAATATACACTCGAAATAAGCCCTAAATATAAGCTGTTAACTAGTGAAAAATTCCCTAATAAGCTAAAAAAACAAAGGATAAAAGGAATTAAACTTGAAGCTATGACAGAAAAAACCCAAGGGCGCTATTGGTTTAGAGTGTGTGTTGTGAGGCGTTGGTGTTCAAAGGGGGAGGTCATGGGTTCGACCCCCATGGCTTCCTTTTTGAAAATATTTTTACTTTTGTAAACTTTTTGCACAAGCTAAAAGAACTAGTGAAAATAAGCTCATTCTATAAACTAAAATTTTTTACTGAAAAACTTAAAATATAAGTACCAAATTAAGACTTCAAGCTGACAGAATACAAGCTTCTTTTAAAACTTTTATGAAATAGGCTAACACTGTTTGAACTTTTAGGACAAAATAAGCAATGAAGAAAAAACTAATAAGCTGAAATAACATCTACCTAGACCTAATAAGCTAAAATGACAGAGATTAGAACTAAAAGAATAAGCTTTATAACTCTTAAAAGCTAAAAGCTTATTAGACTTGACATGGCAGTTTCAAAGGAAAGTGCTCAACTTTGAGATTACATTTAAGACAAATTTAGCATATGAAAATAGCTCAAAACTGACAACAGATGAACTTTGACTTCCAAATAACACATAAAAACAACTTTTAGGAAATTTGACCTAAAAATAAGCTAGAAAAAAGGATTTAAAAACTTAACAGACTAAGACTATTTTTAGCTTTTTGATTTTCTTATTAAAACTTGCAGCTTAAAATAAGACAGATTAAGCTAAGAAAAAGTTTAAAAACTTAAAAAGATCAACTCTTGACTCAATTAAGCTAATTAAACAAAAAATAAGTTTGTTAACATAAGAATAAGCTAGGACCAAAGGATTAAAAAAATTGACAGACTTACTATGATCACTTTTTGGTTTTTTATGAAATGGAGAAAACGTGCAGACTAATTTATAGACTTAAAAAGTGATTTTGACAGCTTAAAATTCAAAACTGATGAACTTTAGACTAATATGAGCTTATTTAAATCAAAAGTTATCACCATTAAGCTAGGCTCTAACCACTATTAAATCTGCAATATTGGATTTTTAGACCAAATTTTAACCTACTTGACTTTTTTAACCAAAAGGATTCAAAAAGGCTTTACCTAACAAAGAGACTCAAAACTGATGTGCATAGACTCAAATTAGACTCATAATAACCACACTTTAGCATTCATTTAACTAATTCAGCAAATGTGCAGATTAGAACCACTTTTAAACTAACAGACTTAATATATTGATAAAACAGTTTGGAAACTAAACAAAACTCAATCAAAGCTTATGAAAACTATTTTACAGACTAATTTTGAGCTTATGAAATCCATTTTGCTAACTAACCACAGCCATGTACAGCTTGTTATCCTGCATCGCTCGCTTAATCCTAAACACCCCTTCAATTTGAAAATACCATTTTTTAACTAAATTAAACCTGAATAAGCTATGACTTTTAAAATCAGATTAAGAACCATGCATATCTAAGACAAATAAGCTAAAATCTAAAGGGAATAAGCACTAAGCAATAAGCTCAACTACTAAGCTATTTAGACTAAAAATGGCAGATTCATAATAACCATAAAACAAGCTAATCTATACTAGAAACAGAACTAATTAAGCTAATGCAAAACTTAATAAGAACAAATAAGCATGAATAAGCAGGATTAATTAAGGCTAATTAAGACAATAAGCTGAAATAGAGAAAAAGAGGTGTGTACCTTGATCCCTTGCACCAAACAGGGATTTAAATGCTCAAATGAGCTTATCAACAAGCTAGCTTATAAAATAAGCTAAGAATAAGGCTATAAGTCCATCCAAATCTGACTTATCTTCCAGATGGCTTATTTAACAATTTATGGTAATTTGAGAGTAATTTTGGCTTATTCAGCTAAGCTTTAGAAGGCTTAGCTGAATAAAGCCCACAATTACTCTCAAATTACCATAAATTGTTAAATAAGCCATCTGGAAGATAAGTCAGATTTGGATGGACTTATAGCCTTTTTCTTAGCTTATTTTATAAGCTAGCTTGTTGATAAGCTCATTTGAGCATTTAAATCCCTGTTTGGTGGGATCAAGGTACACACCTCTTTTTCTCTATTTCAGCTTATTGTCTTATTAGCTTATTATCCTGCTTATTCATGCTTATTTGTTCTTATTAAGTTTTGCATTAGCTTAATTAGTTCTGTTTCTAGTATAGATTAGCTTGTTTTATGGTTATTATGAATCTGCCATTTTTAGTCTAAATAGCTTAGTAGTTGAGCTTATTGCTTAGTGCTTATTCCCTTTAGATTTTAGCTTATTTGTCTTAGATATGCATGGTTCTTAATCTGATTTTAAAAGTCATAGCTTATTCAGGTCTAATTTAGTTAAAAATGTATTTTCAAAATTTAAGGGGGTGTTTGGGATAAGCAGCTGATGCAGGATAACAAGCTTGTGCAGGCTGTGTTAGTTAGCAAAATGGATTTCATAAGCTCAAAATTAGTCTGTAAAATAGTTTTCATAAGCTTTGATTGAGTTTTGTTTAGTTTCCTAACTGTTTTATCAATATATTAAGTCTGTTAGTTTAAAAGTGGTTCTAATCTGCTCATTTGCTGAATTTGTTAAATGAATGCTAAAAGTGTGGTTATTATGAGTCTAATTTGAGTCTATGCACATCAGTTTTGAGTCTCTTTGTTAGGTAAAGCCTTTTTGAATCCTTTTGGTTAAAAAAGTCAAGTAGGTTAAAATTTGGTCTAAAAATCCAATATTGCAGATTTAATAGTGGTTAGAGCCTAGCTTAATGGTGATAACTTTTGATTTAAATAAGCTCATATTAGTCTAAAGTTCATCAGTTTTGAATTTTAAGCTGTCAAAATCACTTTTTAGTCCTTAAATTAGTCTGCAAGTTTTCCTTCATTTCATAAAAACCAAAAAGTTCATAGTAGTCTGTCATTTTTTTTATCCTTGGTCTAGCTTATTTTTATGTTTAACCAAACTTAATTTTTGTTTGAATTAGCTTATTGAGTCAAGTAGTTGATCTGTTTTAAGTTTTTAAACTTTTTCTTAGCTTAATCTGTCTTATTTTAAGCTGCAAGTTTTAATAAGAAAATCAAAAAGCTAAAAATAGTCTTAGTCTGTTAAGTTTTTAAATCCTTTTTTCTAGCTTATTTTTAGGTCAAATTTCCTAAAAGTTGTTTTTATGTGTTATTTGGAAGTCAAAGTTCATCTGTTGTCAGTTTTGAGCTATTTTCATATGCTAAATTTGTCTTAAATGTAAGCTCAAAGTTGAGCACTCTCCTTTGAAACTGCCATGTCAAGTCTAATAAGCTTTTAGCTTTTAAGAGTTATAAAGCTTATTCTTTTAGTTCTAATCTCTGTCATTTTAGCTTATTAGGTCTAGGTAGATGTTATTTCAGCTTATTAGTTTTTTCTTCATTGCTTATTTTGTCCTAAAAGTTCAAACAGTGTTAGCCTATTTCATAAAAGTTTTAAAAGCTTATTCTGTCATCTTTGAAGTGCTTAATTTGTACTTATAATTAAGTTTTCAGAAAAAAGTTTTAGTTATAGAATGAGCTTATTTTCACTAGTTCTTTTAGCTTGTGCAAAAAGTTTACAAAAGTAAAAATATTTTCAAAAAGGAAGCCATGGGAGTCGAACCCATGACCTCCCCCTTTGAACACCAACGCCTCACAACACACACTCTTAAACCATTAGCGCCATTGGGTTTTTTCTTGGGTTCATAGCTTAAGTTTATTTCCTTTTTTATCCTTTGTTTTGTTTAGCTTATTAGGGAATTTAACTTATTTAACATCTTAGATTTTAGGGCTTATTTCGAGTGTATATTTTTCCTTAGGATCAGCATTATTCAAAGTACTTTTAGTTAATTTTTCAGATTTTTAATAATGTAGTTTTATTTGTTAATAATATTTTTAGATTAAAATCATTTTTAATTCATAATAAATAAAATAAAAATCAAAAAAATATAATTCTTTTTCTGAAAATTTTCTTTTGTCATTTAGGATTTATAAAAATTAAATTTGCATTCGTATGGATTAAATTTGTCATAGTTGCTTAAATGTCGCGTTTTATTAATTCCCATTTACCTTTTCGTGCTTTATTTCTTAAGTGCTTTAAATGCTTTTATTGTTAACTTGTTTTTACATGTTTTATTCGTTTTCATTAGTAGAATTAGAAATCAAAATCAAAATCTTTGAAACCATTCAAATCACGCGATCACGAACCTAACCGATTCTCAATTCACGCTTTATCGAGGGAAAACGACCCGGGAAGATTTTGGATTTTACTTTGGATTAAAGTAATTTTATAGAATCCTCGCGGAATACTTATTACTATACTATAATTGTTTACATCCTTATATACTTATATTATATATAGTATGTTTGGGCGTATCAATTTTTGGCGCCGCTGCCGGGGAAGCCGTGTTAAGATTTTCGCGTTCCGTTCGAAGATTAGTGTTTTGAAGACCCTTCCTCGTGAAGTTATCGCTTTCAATTGTGAATATTTTCTTCTTACTATAAACATATAAAAATACAAAAATATTTTTACACTTCTATTTTCTTTTATTTTAATATTAAAAATTACCGTTTGTTAATCGTTTTTTTTTTTTTTTGTTGTTTACGGCTCGCTTTAGTTTACGCTGCTATAAAGGAAAGTTTTTTTAGCGAGGTTTGATCCTAAGAACATCACCCAAAAGGAGAAGGGTTATTCTAAATAGCGCCTCGAGCTTACCAGCTCTTCCGCTTTCTTGTACGTATTTTTAGAGAGCTACCGTGCACGTTTAACTTTCGGTTACCATAAATATTTTTCTTTCTTGTTTTTATTATTATTTTTCCTTATGTGTTATTTGAAAAATCTAAAAATATTCCTCTCTATCCTCTTATCCGTTTAATTCTTATTTTTCAACCCTCTAATTTCTGTTTTTAACTTTTCTTATGTGTTCATTCCGAACAAAGGACTGTACTGGGGGGTGGACAACCGTGTGTTGGGGCTTCTATTGTTATCTTTGTACGTGCCAGCAGTTTTTGGATTCAGTCTTAATAATGGAATTTGTATGAACTGCACTTATGGAGATGGAAAGCCAGTCACTTGTTGCGAGTGTGAAAGCCCGTTAAAAGGTGGATTTTGTTTGATTTGCGCTTCAAGAGTTGGAAATTCATTTGCTTGTGATCCAAATCCGAATTCGTTTACATACGATTCTTCGGATCTTTCCGACTAACTCACACACCCCCAGTACCAGACGTTATTTTGTGAGTTATGTGGGAACCAATGCTCATTATGGTTTCGATTGTTCCACCTCAATCGTCGTTTGTCTACAATCAGGACCCGTGTTTCAATCAAAACTTTGATAATAATTTTCCATAAACTTCATCAAGTTTTCCACAACAATACCTTTGTTGTGAGAATTGTGGGGTCCTCATGAAAGTTTTCAGTGTCAACCGATGAACCAAAATTTCTATAATTCTAATTCTTCCGGATTTGACCAATTACAACCCCCGCAGTATCCCGTCATTCATAATCCTCCTCAAGAACACGACGTGTGGAATTTTGAAAAGCCGAAGAACACTTAATGAAATTGATTAACAAACCTTTTTATAAAGAAGAAAATTTTAATCGTATATCTTTTGGAGAAACGCCAAAGGTTTTATTGCTATCTTGGGAAACAAATTTTGAAAATTCAGCATGCTAAACCAGAGGATATACAAGAATTGCTTCATAAACTTCTTAAAGATTTGCAAATTATAAGTGAGGATCTATCAGAATTTATTAATTGTCCAAGTTGGAATCGTCCTACCTTCTACGACGATGATGATGAGGAGTACACTATTTAATATAGGGAATATTTAGAGAATTCGTCTTAAAGCAATGACCCGACTTACCAACCGAGGATGCCAGTTAACTCTCGAAGTCTGGGGGAAACGAGCATCTTAGCACTATTCCCGGCGAATGAAATCGGAAAAGTAATAACGGTCCTTGTGTTGAGAACCTTGTTCCAAATCCAAAGAGGTCATGGGAATTTCCGACGATACGTGTGATGTGCCCGTTTGTGAAAATTCTTCTACTTTTGATGCTTTAAAAAATCATTCTTTGATTTTATCCGATTCCAACGACGATGGTACTTCAAGTGATGACGATGATTTTGAAGACATCGAGTACGTTGAAGCATCACCTCCCGAATCTAAGCTCGTCAGCTTAGAGGAGGTGAATGATGTTGACCAAGAGAAGGAAGAGATTGATTTAGAAGATATTCTTCGAATCCAAGACGTTATTCTTCGTGAGAAATTATTGAACATCAATCGTCTTATTGATAATATCGAATCTTGATGAAAACCCTACTTCATGATTGTGTGTCAGTCTCCCTCCTATTTCCTATCCCCCGGCGCGGATAGTGATTCGTTCTTTGAGGAGTTCAATACTTCTCTCTCTTATTCGGTTAATTCTTTGCCTGAATTCGAGACTTTTAGTGATCATAAGGAAGAGACGAATAGTGGCAGTACCACTACTCATGTTGATAACTCTCTTCCCGAGTATGATTTGTTTCATTTTGAGATTGAGCTCGATCAGGGTGAGTTGACCAACGTTGTTATGGAAACTATTTTTGGAGAACCTCGTGTTCATATGCTTAATATTTTTACCCTCCCAACCCCCTGGAATTCGGAGTTCACTCCTTTTCGAACGTTTCCCTGGGTTACCGTCTTCAAGTTTTCTTTTTCCTTACCGGATCTAGACACAAGATTTTCGATTCTGAGTGATAATTCATTGTTGAAGTCCAAATCCGAGAGGAGAGACTTTTATCACGTGATGCATTTGGTATTCTTTCTTGTAGGATCGATATACCTTATTATAATAAGCCTTTAGCCTGTAAAGGATGTTACTTCCTTGTCTAATTAGTGGGTAACAGTGAAACAACTGGTTAATACTATCAACTATTGCGGATAATAGTTAACAGTATCAAGAGAACACACAATGTGTATTTAACAAACGATTTGTATTTGCTAAACCCCCGTATTTAAGGGTCCTTCTATTTTATAATCTCATAATTAATTTATAAATTTTAAACAAGTTATTTTATTTGCAATTTAGACCATTTTATTGAAATCGTTTCATTTTAATTAAATTCGAGCTTCATGCCTTTAACTTTAAAGCAATTATTGTCTTGGAAAACCGTACGTAAAATTAAACTTTTCAGAAAAGTATTCCGTTTAAGTGAATTATTTTTTTCATATGCGTTATTACTTGTGGTTTCGCCCTTAACTTCTCGTTAATATTTACGTCGATACCGTTTAGCCTCCAAACTACACCTATCTTAATAATATTTATACCCTAAACACTAAAGTTATTATTAATAAAAAAAAATCAAGTGTGGTAATGAACACCAACGAGGTGGATGTGGCAATTATGATGCCCATTTCAAGACACTTGTCTTGATGAATATGTTGCTCTTGATGATCAGACTTATAAAACACTAGCACACTTATCTTCCTCTGCATTTTGCATTGATAAAAAGTAGAAACTCTATTGTTGCTCCTTGTTTCTAGCATTATATATTGCGGGTGTATTATCACTAAGTATTTATTAATAAATACTATGATATATATATCGAGATATATATTGATTATTAAACTTTACATATTAAAGTTTTCATCATACTTTGAAATTCTCATATCTAATTAATATATTGCATACATTCATATTTGCATACATTCATACTTTTTATAAGTTTTATTAAATATGGTGACCTTATATATATTCCTCGTATCCGCAGATTATCATGGCGAACCTACCTCCTCTAAATAATGATCCGAATGTTCCTGAAGATGAACATGCTCCTGCTCCTGAGCATACTCTTATTGCTCCTAACCCTGCACCAATTCAACTCAATGATTATTTAGCTGATAATGAAGAATCGGAAGAGGAAGAAGAACCTATCCCCGAACAAGCTCCTGCTGCTCCTGATGGGTTTGCTCCTTAGTGGATTGGTGGGCATGACCTGAATATTAATAATGGATGGATAGAAGAGGATGACGAGGAGATGGAAGAAAAGGATGATGAGGAGATAGAAGAAGAGGATGATGAGGAGATAGAAGATGAGGAAGAAGAAGAGATTGTTGCTGAAGACGAAGCTGAGATCATCTACCCCTATGATGAGGCAGACCCGAATAACTGACCTCCTCCTACTTCGGATGACGAGTCTAAGTTTGCTCCTTCCGTTATCCCTGTGTTTGATGCCAAGAATATGCCAATACTACCTGTCATCCATTTTAGTACTGCTATGAGGCTCGAGAGATCTTGAAGGACATCGGTAAGGTCTATCCATTTGGTCCCGTGCCCCCTATGATTGGTACTGCTATGAGGCGCATTAGGAAGCTGAATGAGCTAAAGCGTGAGCGAGTTGAGGTTGAAAAGAGGATTATGAAGAAGATCGACAGGAGTGACCTTCGCACCCGGATGGTTGGTCAATTCTTTTTTTGATTTTACCTTTTTTTTACATGAGCTTTTTTAGAGTCTTTTAATGTTTATTCTCCGAGTTGTGCTGCTGATTTTTGGACATTGTCTTAAGCCTTTTGATAAGACGTGTATTCCGAGCCGATGGTGAGAGCTTGAGGTGTACATTGTACATTAGTTGTATTTATATTTTTTTCCCTCTTTTGATAGTTTTGTCGGCTCGATTTACATTATGAGGAACCAGTTGTCTTCTTGAGCGCGTTTCAGTCATTTTGAATTTTTGGCTTTCTTTGTTATCTTGGTGCGTTGTCATGGGTTGATTAATATTGGCTTCTCAGTGACGAAGCTTTCTCCTTGTCGTGTAGTGTGTGTTCTTTGTTACTGACTCTTCAGTCGACCTAGCGGATTCTAGCCACCTTATCAATGTTTTTGTAGTGAACTCTTTTTTGGTTTTTACAACTTGTACCGATGCAACCGTCTGAAATTGTGCGGGGATGATTGTCCCTTTGCTGTAGCTGTTTTTCCGAGACTTTTTAGATTGCTCATTTCTTACGCTTGGTGATCTTGAGCTTGAGTTTTATATTATATACCTTTGTTTTTAGGTTGTTTTGTGGGTTTTGAGCGCTGTGCCTAGATTTGTTATTTTTACTTCTTCAGTTTTTATTTGCGTTCTAAGTGTCGTCTTTGTTTTATTTGATGTTCATAGAGTTCATGTTGAATAAGATCTAATTTGCAGATGGGATCGGAGCGACATTTGCTTATTTCATCGTTTCACTCATTTCCATATTTGTCTTGGTTGGGGGAATCCTCGTGCCATTTTTCTGGTTAAGATCCGGTTTAAAATGGGCATTAAGTTATTTTTGTTTCCTATTCTTCGTTCATGAACTCCCATCAGATTTGTATGAACTTGGACTCATTGTTTTTTTATTTTTAACTGTTCTCTTTGTTTTCGCGATTAGTGGGTCTTTGAATAATTTATTAATTGATCCCAATCGCATTTTCTGAATGTGTCTGCTTGTAGGCAGATTGAAGTTATGAAGAATGCGTTCGTGACACGTATTCTAGTGTTTAGAGTGTATTGTTAGATTGTTCATTTGCCTGAGTGAGCGGATGCGTTAATGGGGGTCGCGTTGACTTTCTTCACGAAGGTTGTTGCGTCCTCGTAGCCTTTCTATTTTTGCTAGGAATTTGAGTTAAGAGGAGGTAAGTTGAGTTGACAATAAGGTTATGAAGAAGATCGACAAGAGTGACTTTCGCACCGTGATGGTGAGTCATGATGCTATGGAGTTAGGCATGGTGCTGTAAGGAATGTCAGGCTGATGTCTCCAAGGTGATTAGTATGAAGAAGAGTATGAGTTTGGAGTTTGATAGGGTGCGTAAGGAGAGGCGCTGAGCTTTAGAATTGAGTTGAGTAGAGAGGTTGAAGTTCGAGAGCCATACCCTCCCGAATAGGTTCGACTGGAGGAGGATTTGTTATTGGAGGAGGATTTGTTAAGACATCTACCTGCTCATTCCTTGGTCCTTTCCCGGACGCCCCTTACGTCTAGGCTAGGAATGCTGCCATGGCGGATAATGATGTTGTGGACGATGATGTCAAGGATGAAGATGATATGGATGATGATGCCGCTGAACCAAGTGACCCACAGTCTTCTGAGCCGCGTGTATCTCCACTCGACTCCCAATAGTCTAGTATCATTAGTAGTTACTTTTATTTTGATCATGTAGTTACTAAACTGGCCTGTTGGTTAGTTGATCTAGTACTAGTGCTTGTAATGACCTAGGTCATGCTTAGGTCACGTTTTGTAAAACACTACAACCTTGTACTAATTTTGGGTGCTTAATGACTATGGCTACTTTGATCTTTATTTAATATGTTGTGGTTGCTTATATGATTGCCTAATTGTTCACTTGCTCGATTGTTGCTAATATGATAATGTGATTATTCCTACAAGTTATAATTATACCAACGGTATGATTACTTACTCTCTTCTTGTGTCGTGATAGAATCATGTCTCCTAAGCAAATTTCGCAAGCTGCCATTGCCAAATTAGTTGCCGATGAAGTGGCTAAAGCTCTGGCTACCGACCGTGCCATCAGAAACACTATGGGTGCTAGAGGATCTGGAAACTTTGGAGGTGTAGGTAATGCCGGAGGTCCCAAAATAGCACAACCGGCCAAGGATTGCACTTTTTCAAGTTTCATAAAGTGTGGTCCCACTCAATTCCATGGTAAAGAATGAGCTATTAAACTTTGCCATTGGTTTAAACAGATTTAATGTACTTTTGGGATCAGTGAATGTGCTAAGAGAAACAAAGTCAAGTTTGCTGTTGCTACCCTTCAAGGTAGAGCTTTAAGCTGGTGGAACACCCAAGTCGCCACCCTCGATTTAGAAGTGGCGAACGAGAAATCTTGGGATGATTTGAAAAGGATGATGTTAGAAGAGTTCTGTCCTGAAGAAGAAATATCGAGAATGGAGGATGAATTGAAGCATCTGAGGTTAAAGGACAATGACATAGATGCTTATACCTACCGATCCAACGAATTGGTCTTACTATGTCCCGATGTTGTTCCATCTACCAAAAAGAAAATCGGTCAACATATTAAAGGGTTGTCGTCATACATCAAGGGTGAGACCTATTCCTCTAAGCCAACTACCTTAAATGAAGCTGTAAGGATGGCACATGGTCTCATGGAGCATAAAATTCAGGGTTGGAATGAAAGAAATGCTGAGCAAAACAAGAGAAAATAGGAAGGTGGAAATCAAGGAAATAATCAAGGTTATCGCAATAACAAGAGAGGAAATTACCATGACAACCGCCGTCACAATCAAAACAATAATCGATGAAACGAAGGTGCTAGAGCCATGACTCAAGCTCAAAATGGTCATATGGGCCAAGGAGGAAACGCCCCAAAGTGAAATAGGTGCAACATGTTCCATTTCGGGAATTGCCCAGTGAAATGCAATAAATGTGGTAAGAGGGGACATTTTGCAAGGGACTGTCATGGAAAGGGGGTAGCTACTGGTGCTAGTGCTGAGCTGATTAGGGCTTGTTTCAAATGTGGAGACCCGAATCATCTCTCTAATAGTGATTTATGTCCCGAGAGGAAGAAGCAAGGTGGTAAGAATGCAAGTGGCCGTGTTTATGTCGTAAGAGATGCCGAACAAGCCCAAGGCCCAAACGTGGTAACAGGTACATTTCTGCTTAATAATCATTATTTTAGCATATTGTTTGATTCGGGGTCGGACAAGAGTTTCATAAATACTAGTCTTACCCATTTATTTGATATCCAGCCAAAAAGAATAAGTACTAGTTATGAGGTCGAGTTAGCCGATGGGAGGATTGTTAGTATGAATACCGTATTAAAGGGGTGCACTTTAAATCTAGTCAACCAACTATTTAAAATCGATCTAATGCCCATAGAACTTGGCACTTTTAATGTCATAATTGGTATGGATTGGTTAGTTGCACTTGATGCCGTCATCGTCTGTAGTAAAAAGGAAGTTCACGTTTCGGTTAAATCAAACGTTAGTGGTCAAGACTGATAGCAATTCTTCCCGATTAAAAGTGATATCCTGTATTAAGGCAAGAAAATACATCGAAAGAGGATGTCATCTATTCTTAGCACACGTTACCGAGAAGGAGAAATCTGTTGATCCCAATCCTTGATCGATTCCTTAGCTTGTCTAAGGTTAAATTACCTTGGATTAATCCAAAATAAATTGTTGTAGAAACTTTGTATGTATACTAAAGTTTATGCGAAATCTACACCTTAATATCTAGAAGTATTATGAATAAAACAGTAATTGTGAATGAACAAAGATATAAGCAAACGCTCCAATATTATTAGATCAATAATACAAGTACTCTTTACTAGTACTAGGGTTTACAACCTTGAAGCTTTTTAATCAACTTCACAACTATGAAAATTTGTATATCAACTAATGCCCCTAGAGCCTCCTTTTATAGACCAAGGAGTCCTACAAGGCTTACAATACTTTCCTAAGATATCATGATCTTTTCTAAAAGAAAACATAATCTCTTAAACAAATACATTATACATATCTTTTACAAAAATAACTCAATACTTATCTTCATAAGTATTCTTGTTCTCCAGACAATCCTTATCTCTTTACTCGTCTTTATCCTTCTGACAGTAGTAATTCTTCTAGCAGTACTGATAAACATAAGTAGTAGTAACATTAGTACTAGCAGTACTAATATATACTAATAGTTGTAACTATGTACTAGCAGTCTTAACATTACTACTAGCAGCACTAACTACTTAGCATATATTTCAGTCTTCAACTCTGAGCAGTCTTAACTTCAACAAGCAACAATAACTTAATACTAATAGTACTAACTTATACTAACAGTAGTAACTCTATACTACCAGTACTAACTACTTAGCATAATTTTCATTAGTATCACCAACAGTACTAAGTTATGCTTAATAGCACTAATATATACCTGATCAGTAGTAACTCTAAGAATCATCTTGAAGTCTTTAAGTCCCAACAATCCTCCCCTAAATTTGATGTTCATCGTATGAAGTTTCAAGTTTCTTTATTAAAAGTCCTCATCACTATCAGGTAGATGCATTCAAACACTTCATTAACCCTTTTGCTGCTTTACCATGAGCTTGAGTAGTTGATAGCACATCTCATACCAATAATCAGCTTGAAGTTTCTTGTTGAGCATATTTGTGATTGTTATTGGTGTAAGAGGATATCATTTCTCAACCAACATAAAGATATGTACATTTTTAAACCTTACAAAGTGCACTCCACAGGAATCAAACAACTTCCAAACAGTCACTTTGTATCCTTGTAGATTTCTCCATACATCACTTTTTATGTCTGGTTCAAACATGACTTTTAAATCACCCCACAACACTCTTTCATGTTCATCTTCAGGCCTTGTATCACCATGATTTGTTTTGACCAACTTCCAGAGAGTCTGCAAGTCTTCTCTGTCAATACCCTGAAGCATCCTAATCACAGAAGAATATCTCTTGAAACTTCCATCAGCTCTTATCAATTGATAATGTACCATTATTTCTTCTTTAATAAGCTTATATTCAACAATCACTAGAGGTTTGGTAGCAAGTGGTATAGCATCAATTGCTATATCATCATCTTTGACTATCACCATATGCTCTTTCAGCTCAGCTTCATTATCTACTTCAACTTCTTCATTCTCATCAGTCTTTTGCTTCTTAGACTTATCAGATTCCAGTTTATCCCCTGCTCTCTTTGCACTACTATCTTGTGCAATTTTTGCCTTTTTAGAACTGCTTTCATACTTCTTTCTACTGATTTCTTGAGCCTCCGAATTCATAGCCACAAAAGAATTTACTCTCTTCATTTCCCTGTCAAACAGCTTTTGGATTTCATCATAGCTTTTGCCCTTTAGCTAATTATGCTTATAACCACCCATATGCTTAATATAGATAGACATTTGATTTCTCTTTTGTGTCTTGGTAGGAGGTCTATTTCTCTTTTCTTGTGCTCTTAATGCGGCAAAATGTTTTCTTCTCTTCTCCATGAATTCGATAAATAGTTTTGCCTTCTTCTCATCTGTCAACTCCTCTTGATCTCTTGTTTGGAGTCTCTCAACCAGCAATCTATCAGCCTCCATCATAGCTTGTGTATTTTCCCATGATTCAATCAAAGCTATGTTGGCTTTTTCTTCCTTTTTCCTTGCAAGCATCTCTTCTTCTATAAGTTCAGCTTGCAAGTGAGCTTTAAGATTTCTTGCCATTTCTTCATCAAGAGAAACTTGATCTTTCTTTTTCAAAGGTACTTCAGGCTCAATCATTATTGCTTTGCCTTTGTCTTTAGTCTTTGAAGGTTGTGATGCTTGTGGAGATGATGTTGTTGTTCTGAATTCACTTGGCTCTTGAACTACAACCCCTCTAGCCTTGGGTCTTGTAGTTGTTGTTGTTGTAGCAGCAGTAGTAACAGCTTTAGGTTTAGCTACTTTGATTTCAATAAGAGTTTGAGCCAAAGTTATTTCATCAATAGCTGTTGTTGGAGCACTGGTAGTAGTAATTTCATCAATCTTGGTAGCAGTAACTCCTTCACCAGCAGTAGTAACTGGAATTGTAGGGGCAACACTATCTTCAACACCAGTACTAACCTCTCTTTCATCAACCTTTGCACTCTGCTCTTGTTTCTCACCAACTGCCATATCCACAATCACCTCATCACCATGAAGATCATCTGTATCAAACATTTCTGCATCATCTGACCTCCCCTGGGTTTCATCAACTAAAGAAACTTCAGCATCCTTGTCAATGTCTTCAAAACTCCTCCCCTGTTTGGATGCATCTTCCTGAGCACCCAAACTATCTTTATCCTCAGAGGATTCAACCCTTCTAGATTCACCAACTTTCCTTAATCTTTTTAACCCTGTAGTTCTTGATTTCTTTTTCCTTTCCAACTTTTGGACCCTCTTCTTTAAACCAGCAATCTCCTTTGCTTGAGCATCCTTTGCCTTCTCCAAATCAAGAACCTGTTTTTGTAAGTTGGTACACAAAATCATCAATTCTGTTAGTTGCATTCTATCCTCACCACTGAGAAGTGGATCATTGGAAGGTATAGGAACACTATCATCATGGTGTGTCTCATCTTGAGGAACTTCAGTTTCCTTCCTCTGTTTCCTCCTAGACTGTTTCTTCTAAGGTCTAGAGGATGATGGTTGAGTAGTAATGGGTGTCTGTTGAGAATCAGTAGGAATGCCTGAATCTACACCCTCTTCTTGAGTAGCTTGAACCATCATTTTTGCAAATAGGGGTGTTACTCTTCTAGAAAAGTCCTTTCCTTCTCTCTTCATATTGGCAAAGATTTTCTTTGTGTGTGAGGGGTTAACATAATTTTTTTTGTAATGTGACATATCCCCAAGCTGATTGATGATGTAAACACTGTATAAAAATGGTAGCATACATCATAAATTTGACCCATCCCTCTAAGTGCTTTACCATAGCATCAAAGATATACTTGGACAAATTAAATTTTTAGTTTGTGGCCAAGCATATGATTGCAGAGGCCATTGTGCTACTGAATTCTTTCCTGCCAGTGGTCTGGCCACTAAGCAATGTGTAATAGTATGAATTAAGAACTTCCATTGTGGAGAAAAAAAGCTATAACAACCCAAGAATTTCCATCAACCTATTTTATTATCATCACAATCATACAGGGAAATTTTTTCGCTTTATTACATTACTTACATTGTTAATATCTCATTAAGTAAGGTAACTTGCATAAATAAAGTAGACGAGCTCACACAACCTATCTATGGCAATCCCGTCTTCATATATGTCAAGCAAACATCATAACATGTCAAGTCAATATCATCATATTCTTTTTACAAGGTACAGTATTCCCTTAATGTACTATTCGCATCGTTATATCAAACGGACTTTTAACATTATCGTACTTATACTTTAACCCTATTAACCCATTTATAAGCTGTATATATATGTTTATACTCAAAACCTAATTACTACCTTAAACCTAAAAACCAGCTTAATTTCCTAAAACCATGACCCGTTTATCGGATTTTTATACGTTCTCTAAACCTCAAAAACCAATACTCAAATAAGTTGTAATAAACTTATTATACAACCATGACAATCCTATTCCATCATTTTTTCATAACCCTACTTCATTTATACAAGAATCGAATCCGAGAAACCCTAAATGAGCCCTAAATGATCACTTAACCCGTTTTATTGTTTTTAACCCGTTCAACCTCAAATAAGCAATCGTGAGCTATTGTAAACTCATAATATGAGTTTAAAAATCATTAACCATCAGTATCTATCATTTCTTTGACAATATACTTGAATTAGAAAACCTAGAAACCCTAAACATCCACTACGTGCCCTAATTTCAACCCACAACCTATTCTATCCATTTCGATCCATTATAACTTAAACCACCACTCAATTATCATTGCTAATCCTTTATACACTGTCTAGGATCAATAATCTATCATCTGATCTCTTATCACCAATTTATAAAACATAGTAAGTCAAGAATCCCTAAACAGTACAAGTGAAACCCTACGACCTCATTCTTCATTTCTAATTCGTTTTTAACCCAAACCCCTATCAAACTTTGATTTTAAACTTATATGAGCCTTGAGGTCAGGAACATTGTCACTTCTTTTAATCATTTTACTTATGTTTTCATGCTTGAAACCCATAAAACAAACCCTCATAGAACCAAACTGACCGCGGCTTGTTTTCACAAATTTAACCATTTTTAACTCGAAACATAAACAAATACTGATGTTTAACACTTCATACATGTTCCTACAAAGAAATGTAACATAGGCACAATATTGGGGTTTAACAGTTAATTAAAGTATGCTTTACAATATAGATGTCACTATAAGAAAGTTTTTTAGTTGATTCTTGAACCCTAAATGATCATTCGACCCGTTTTCTTGTTTTTAACCATTTCAATCTCAAATAAGTAATCAAGAGCCATTGTAAACTCATAAAATGAGTTTACAATTCATTATCCATCATTACTTTGGCAATATACAAGAAATAGAAAGCTAGAAACCCTAAAGAAACCATTACGAGCCCTAATCTAACCCGTAACCTTATTTACTCAAAACCGACCCATTTTAAACCAAACCACCCATTATTTTTTGTTAATAAGTCAAGATATGATCCTTGTAAACACATATTATCAATCACATTACAAGCATGCTTGAATTATAAGCATGAAAAGACAAGAAAACCCTAATCACACCCATTTGGAACCCGCGACCTCATTTGCTCATTTTTGACCCGTTTTAACCCAAACCAATTGCTAACTTCTATTGAAACTTCTTATTACAAACCTTAGGAACATGTTTTAATCATCCTATAATCAATGCATTCGAAATAATGGCCAAAAACTTGAATACGAGCCCTAGAACTCCAAATCAGACCCGCGGGTGGTTTTTGCTAGTTTCAACCCATTTAAAACCCAACCCATGTGCAAGCACCTCCATAAATCATTTCCATGTGCCCTCAAGCATCTTACCCACCTGCTTCTATCTTTCCATGGCCAAAATCAAAGCCACATGAGTCTCTTTTTAACCACAACAGCCGCGGCATACACATGGTGTTTCCACCATGTTCTTGCTAGCTTATAGCCTATCCAACACATCACATAGCCTCTCCTAATCTCCCTTTAGATTACCCATGTGTCCTAGATCAGCTTGCTAAGAAATCTGGGCCTCTAAGGGTCCTTTACCTATAAATAGAACCCATAACCCTTCATACATTCTCATCCCCGACTTCTTCTTTCTATAACCCAATTGAGCAAACATTCTCTGCTCCATATGATCCTAGTATCATCTAATAAGATCAAGCAAGCAAATATTTGAAGATTTGAAGCACCGGGAACAAGATACAAGGCGTACGAGTGGAAATACTACCCGAAACGACCCATTACCACTATTTTTTCTCCTTGAAGCTCAAACCCAGGTTTTGGATATTCTACTTCTGCTCCTACACACTTATAATGTTCATATGATCCTAAATAAACTCTTGTTAAAGTTTCATAACTCAATTCATGCTCATTTTCCATTTTGATCCAAAACCGTACACCCGAAACCCTAATTTCGTGTTTTTCTTAAAACTAAATGTTATAATAGTTAAATGTTGTTATAATCTATCCTAGCATGCTTAACTAATGTTAAAATAACCACTTTATTGATTATTGAAGGAATTTGAACTTAAAACCCGTACGTTTACGTTTTAAAACCCTAATTTGACCCGTTTTGCTTCCTAGCTTAACGAATTGTTAATTTAAACTTGAGTTATGTTAAAACTTCATATTTTAGTTTGTTATAACTTATAAATATCTTTTGAAATATTAACATAAGCTTTCATGGCAATTTGGACATGTTTTGTAATTATAATCCATGCAAAGGGTATATATCGTAACTTTCTGAAATTAATAACTAGAAGGGCTGAATATGTCATTTTATCAAAGTTATAACTATAGGGGTCTATTATGTCACTTTTCAAAGTGCAAGGTTTACTTGGTATATCTTTTAAAGTTGAAGGACCAAAGTCGTAAAAGTGCAAACTCCAAGGGTAAATTCTGCCACTTTTCAAACTCAAGGGTCTAAAATGTAACATTTTGAAAAAGTATAAAATCATGTTTAAAACCTTACAAGACATAACTTTAATTAACGCTTCTCGTGCTTAACATTTCCAGATATTGATCAAAACGCTTAAAACCGATTATATCGTATCACAATACTAGGGAGCTTCATATTAAGAGGTTTCATCTTGGTATTACGTTCTGACTGAGTTGTTGGGTTTACGATTTAAAGTGCCCTAGCTCCTCAAACGTTTACTGAATGACTTCTGAATTATGATGGCCCGAACGGTGATACAATAATTCCAAACTTTCCAATCAAACTCATAACAATATTAGACTCTCTGAACCAAAGTTCTAGAGTACAATCTTCCTAAAACTTGACATATTTACTCAGGTTACGTGACGTGACTGTTTATTATAATTTTGCTATATCAACCCTCCCCGATTAAGATTGTGATAAGGTCGTCAGCTTTCATTTTAGAATATTTATTACATCTACATATCAGGTGAAGTTCATAACCTCGCCTTTACTTATTTACATGTTTTATAAACCCGCGAGGGGGATACATGCTTGTTACAAACTCTATTACATACTCGTTTATCTTATAACAATGTGATTACTTTTCAAAGACTTAGTGAGTTCATAGCCTCACTTTTTAATCTCTTTAATGTTTCATAAACCCGTAAGGGGGATACATGCTGTAAATTACGAATACAAGTGCTTTTCTAGACTATATGCTAATCTGATATACCATTAATATTAATGTCTAAGTTACTTTATGCCAAATGTCCCTCATTATCATGGACCATTAATCACTTACGGGTGAACGCAAATATTGTGGATAGATCTATCGGGATTGACGAATCCTGTTTGTGTTAGCCGGATAGGTAACCAAACACACTATATTTGAATTTCATAGGTATATGGCAATTACCTACACCGAGGGCCATTATCTCTATATATATATATCACATCATTTTGGGTATATATATACACTAGTCAGTTTGTGTGCCATGAGCTTAGACCAGACAAGGAACATGACCAATCAGACCAAACAGACCGAACAAGACAATAACGCAGTAATACACTGTTACTATGATAATTGTATTCGTTGCAATTATTACTAATAACGGGTGTATAATAACAATACCATTTTCTATAATAATTGTGTTTATACAATTATTACACTATGACTTGTATTCAAACTATTTATCAAACCTATGAATTTCATTCAATCTTTGTGTTGACTTTTTAGCATGTTTATCTCAGGTTATTGAGCAATATACGGCACAGAGTGGCATGGACTCGAAGATGGCTAAAACTTGTTATCATTCACATTGTATGTAACTTGATTTTGGGACCTGCCTTTGTAAAACTCTGATTTGAAATGAATGATAACGTGTCTTTTGAAGAAACATCTCTTTTGGGTCTTTTTCTATGATTATGATTGTTTTTTCCATGAAGTAATACCCTATATTAGCTTCCGCTGCTATATTGTAAAAATGGGGGTGTTACAGATTGGTATCAGAGCCATGGTAATAGAGAACAAGGACAAAACCTTAACTATAACCACATTTCTTTTCTAGCCATCAAAGTCCTCCGTGCCACTACATTCCGGAACAAGTATGTAAAGATACATAACTATTATACTATATTATATCATAAATAACTTATGTTATTTACAACTAGGTTGTTAACAGAACGATGTCTTCTCCCAACCACTCTACTTTCGATATCGAGGATGCTTTTTCCTCTATGAATATTCTTAACTATACTTCGGTCTCATCGGATTATTTCCCAGCTTCAGCGGGAAGCAGATCTTTTAGTTATTCAAAAAACTCTACAGATAATATAATCCTACCAGTATTTTCATCTTTCTACAATAATCCTTATTTGAAGGACATACAAGCATTTTATGCTAAGAAATCATCTATTCCACCACCAGATCCTATTACTCCACCAGCTATTTTAACTTCATCTCCGGTATTACCACCATCACTACTATTTGATCCCCGATATTTCTTTGTTCCTGAAGAACTATTACCACCTAAGAAGTAAATCCATTCGCCATCTTCTTCCTCAACTACGTTATCTAATTCATCTCGGAATCAAACTTGTAATTTGGTATCACCATCCTTCTCAGTTTATACTCCTACCCCACCTCAGGTATTTGAAATAGGAAAATGTTCAGATAAGATGTATCTGAAACATCATGAGAAACAAGTCAAAGATATTTTGAATTACTTAGATAAACTCTCTCTTCACCGCATTGAGAAAATGGAAAAAGGACATACTAATGATAGAATGATCATACGAAGAGATGGTAACGAACTGAAGACCGAACTTAAGAGAATCCGTACTCAGATTATCAAACTTCAAAAGAAGCGGTTAGGGCAAAAGGATAAGATTGCCTTTGCTCACTACAGAATTTCCGATCTTGAACAAATCATTGAGAAAATCCAAGCTCGTCACCAAACAAATCAGGAAGATCTTTAGGATGTCATCTACCGGCTCAAAATCAACAAACTATTAGACTAGTTATAACTTTATCCTAGCCACGGGATGTGTGGTATAAATAAAAATGCTTGTCAAATCTTGACTATGTACAGTAAAAAGACAAGTTATTTATAAAGGCAATCCCGTTTCGTACCTTATTTCATAAAACCAGCTTATCTCTCTTTCATCACCATCTCCATCATTTGCATCATTATCTCCGTCTTCATCATTATACCATAAACTCTAAGTGCTTAAAATTCAAAAAATAAGCATTACTCTTTCTTTTATTACCTTTCATAACTTGTGATGTCATTCTTATTACGTATTCTCTTATGTTGATAGAATGCCTCCCAAAAGGACGTCAACATCTGAAACACCAGCCATAACTTTAGCTGCCATCCAGCAACTGATTAATGATGGCATTTCCTCAGCTCTGAAAGCACAAGCTGCATCAATGACAAGTGATAGTAATCCCAACAGGAACACCGGACCTACTGGAACTCCTGTAGCAAAAACGGGAAACTATAAAGAGTTCGTTAGCTGTCAACCTTTCTACTTCAATGGTACGGAAGGAGCAGTTGACCTCATTCGCTGGTTTGAGCGGACTGAATCGGTATTTTCTCGTAGCAACTGTGCCGAGGAAAACAAAGTGGCATTTGCTACCGGTACTTTAACCGATAATGCCCTGTCCTGGTGGAATTCATACGCTCAACCTATTGGAATAGATCAAGCCAATCAAATCACTTGGATCGAATTGAAAAGACTCTTAACCAATAAGTATTGCCCTCGAACTGAAGTCAAGAAGATGGAAGACGAATTTTACAACTTGGTTGTAAAAGGAAATGATCTTAAGACTTACATTAGGAGATTTCAAGAATTAGCCATCTTATGCCCAAACATTTACCAAAACGCCAAAAAAACTATATGGAGTCTTCAACAATGGATTACCTAGAAGTATTGAAGGAAACGTTACTGCCTCGAAGCCTCAAACTTTGGAGGAAGCCATCAACATAGCCTAGAGATTAATGGATCAAATAATAAAGCGTGATTATGTGCAAGAAGCTAATGATCCAAAATGAAAGCTTGAGGATAAGGGAAACATCATCAACAACAACTATCAGAATAACTATAACAATAACAACCGTAACAATGATCACCACCACCAGCGGAACAAGAAGCAAGAAACCTTCAGGACTTATACTGCTACTGTGGCACCCTGTAAGAAAAATTAGATTCTTTTTGCGTTAAGTAAAAGTCATGTTCTGCACGTTTGCATGTTTATCGTTAATTCAACGGAGGTCATTATGATCGTCAATGCATTACTCTTTTGCGTCCAAGGAGAGTTTAATGTTCACCGACAATATCACCATTATTACCATGTTGTCTAAAAGTGATATTTTTAAGACGCTAAACCAATAAAACTCATTTCACATTTTAAACTAGGCCATTTACTTGTAGCACTTTATAAGATCACCTACATACAAATTAATACCCATCACAACTCTAATTGAATTCAACAAAGATAAAATAAATTATACATTATATACATATGAATGTATATAAACCTATATAAAATGATAATGAAACATCCATCATCACAAAACCTTACACACAACCCTACCCATTTTCTTATTTTAAATATCTCCATCACATGATAAATCTTATAAACCTGATATAATTTCAAATGGAAGAAACAATAAATAATAAAGATTCCTAATAGTAGAGTAGAAAAAGGGTAATGATGATAACAGTATTAGAAAGTTACACTCTGATTCAATAGTAGTATAGGGTCATTCTACATGCAACACTTCAGTAACCAACCAAAGTCTTCGAGTAGAAATCAAGAACCATGCATGAACACATGTATCACAATTAAAATCAAAAAACAATAAGTAAATTATACGGTTCAAGTTCAAGTTTCATTGAGTGCAAGAACTAAGTGGGTGCGGTTCGCTTAAAAGGATAGCACCAAGCGTAGATCGACCTCTTACCACCACATTCTTATCTCACCACCATTCGATAAACCCGGACCCTCAGAAAGTAATTCTTGTAAGCTTTTCATGTTTACATACCAAACCTTCACTTTGAGAAGCGCACCGAACTCAATGGTGCGACCAAATACATAGGGTCCTTTGTAAAACGTACGCATAGTCCAAATTTTTAGTCATGCTATGCATGAGGTTTGATACGTAAATGACGAACTTAAAACTATATGACCACCTTAAATAAGTAAGCTTTTGACACAGCGTTACGTGATTAAAAAACGTTGGCACTATGTGACAGTAAAGACTAAGAATAACATGCTAAATACTTTTATTGTGACCAAAAACCAATGCACGTCTAGTCTTTGCTAGCTAGACGAAGGCCTCGCCACGAGTGTAAACTGACATGCGATGTATAACCCATGCGTGGCTAGTATGTACGCATGCGAAGACTTAGCCATGTCATGCATAGATAACAAAGTATAGCAAATTTTGTCATCAACATATCATGCATGAAAGCAAATAAACGAACCATGAGAGTTTGCGTTAGCCTTAGGCACATGTATAATAGGCTACGATTGCTCACTAGGGACTAGCAAAACACTAGGTTTACACGTAAATTGTCGTAGAAACTTCTTATACAATGATCCCGACATGAATCAGGGGCGTGATCAAGTGACACAAGACGAGCTACAGTGGGGCTTTTGCTCACTGATGGAACCTGGATAAAGTGACGAGCACAAGTTCACTGAGTTCGTTTGGTTCAACAGCCTAAACATCGTAAACAAGACAGACCAATGGATACCCTATTCGTATCCAAGCAAAAAGCAGGGGGGGCAGCACCACTGTCGAAACAGAGGGCTTTGCAGCAGGCAGTACGAAAAGGTAGAAAAGCTATAGATAACGATTTGCAATGAATTATGAACAATAACAACGAGATTAAATTATAAACGTGTAAACGAACTTAACTCGGTTGTATAAATTCTTGACACTAAAATTTCTAGAAATTTAAGTGTATAAACTTATAATTGTAAAGTCGTGAATCATCCTTAGAGCCAACGGTTTAATCAACATTTTGAAAACGTAAAACGTTATCTCCTAAAAGACAATGCCCTCCTTATGGCCCACTTGCATGAATCATTTCATACATTAAGAATGTAATGCAAACTCAGATGCTATCATAATTACTTAGGTATTTGACCAAGTTATCATTTGGCGTGCACTGATTTATTATCGATTCGAGACGGTTAGCTGACAAGATGAGTTTTCATAGCCCCTAATTTACTGTTTTAAATTATCTTTTGAGGTGAGAACATTGCTTATTTTTTAAAACAGATTGAACACATTACATTTACTGATTTAACTATTGGGTCTAATTCCCTATTCACCCAACTCCGCTATAATTGCCCAATTTAGTCATGAACCGTTAATTCATGTAAGCGCGAATGATATAGATAGAATCTAATCGGGATTGACATCCCTGTTTTGTTATGGACTGAAATTATAAGTCAAGCAAACACTTTTCATTGAGTCAGTTACGGATGTTTAAAGGGTTGAAACAACTACTTCGGCTTACCTATGAGGATACACATTAACGCTTCAGTGTCATGAGCTATAAGAAACAATAGTAAATACTTTATCATTATGATAATATGGATTTCTATATTTCATGTTATGGTTATAAATCTTGTGGTTTCATCACTATTATCAAAAACAACAAAACCTATGAACTCACCAACTTTATGTTGACACTTTAGCAATGTTTTCTTAGGTGTTCTATCTTACGGAATATAAGGAGTCTACATTGGTATATTGGCATGTAGAGGTCAATCTCTCGTATCAAGTCCTCTTCACGCCATGAAGTCACAATCCCAAATCCAGTCTTCCGCTGCAGTAAATTTGGGGGTGTGACAAATTGGTATCAAAGCCCTTGGTTATAGAGAACTAGGTTGTATTAGCAACTCTAGACTATAACTGGCTCTTAAGGACATATAAGAATAGCATATGCACTATCTATTACTATTTACTTCCTAAGTTAACAACTGCTTAGCACAATATCGTTAAATAACAAAATACCACATTGGTCCGTCAAGAAAACATATTTCATTAGACTACACATATCAACCCACCCTCCCCCCCATCTTGGAGAAACATATTCTATGGATTACGCATTTGTATCATCCTAGTGCAAGGAAACTACCATAACTCTCACCAAATAATTAACCTTATAACCAATATCACACTACGAAGAGTCACTTACATAATATTATGGATTTTATCAATAATTACATTTTTACTATCTCATTGTATGAGGGTTACTTACATAAACACTTCGGGATACCCTGCTATCCACCCACTCGTTACTTCACTACACAAGGACTCTTTATAGCAACCGTTGTAAAATGGCTATACTACGATCTACTATGTCGGTATACCCTTAAAAGTATTTCAAAGTATACAAAAACATACCAAAAAGCATGTACCGCTTGAATACACCAATAATTGATGAAAGTTAGGAAACGTGAACAACAAACTCATAATGGGAAGAAATTAAAACCACGCCCGATTAAAGTAAGGGACAATAATCACAATTAGCAGTCAAAACTACAGAAAAAAAATTAAAACATAAAGGTTTACACCAGCCCCTGAGTTTAGAATAATATGAACTCTACAGATATGCACCTATTATCCGGAATCCTACCACACTATCCGGTCAAGGTCTTAACATAAGGATACCACTAATAATTGTGAGTAAATTTCCCAAACGAACAAGAAACATACCAATGCTTAAATCCAACACTCCTAGACATATACACAAGACATAGTATGCATAGACCATTACAATAAACAAGCACTACACTTCTCTAAAAAAATAGATGGCACGCATAATTTAGATCTTTACTCAAATATGGAATATAAGAAGAAGAAACCCTATTTTGTCGTGTGTAGGGTGCATTCGGGAAATGTCTCAATCACTTTCTAATAACGTACCTGACAACTCCCTCCAGAACAGGATGCCGCCATGGGACACTCCATCCCAAGAAGACTTGACTCGCCAACCTCTCAGGCAACCTAATTACCTGAACTAGAATTAACTTTGACCGCTGCTACGGGCAAATGAACCCTCCCAAGAAATAAATAACCGCAGTGTTCCTAAACCTAAATCACAAGCCACCTGGGACCATCTCCGAAAGAGAAGTAGATCACCATCATGGCCATTCTTCCAGATTCCATTAGCTTCTCTGACCGGTAACCAGCATCCAGGACACAGGAACTCAACCCAGAAGATGTGACGGCCCGACTAGAGGACATAGAGGTGGAGATTGACACTCTCCAAGCAGACACCAAAGACAAAGAGCTTTTAATCTCCGAATTATAGGATTCTCTCACAGCTGCCGAGAATGAGATCACATTATTGCAGATAAGGGTGGCTGATGCTGAGGACAGACGTGTTGAGGATCATGAATAAATTCAGAAAATTCTAACCCGCCTAGGCCTATAAGCAAAACAGCCAGACTTGCTGTAGCATTGTATCCCAGTTTACGGAGAGACCTCTAAGCATGAAAAATTAATGGGACTTGTAAACATTGCTCTCATAAAATAATAAAATTTGAAATAAACTACTGTTCCTAAAATGAATTTTTGAGGTAACATTTACCCGGTATAGGAGAAACCATATAGTTGATATTTTTAAAGCCATGTGACAAACATCTTAATACGCCAATAAAATGACACTATCGAAATTACTGCTAAGTACAAATCAAGTATACCCATTGCCCAACAAACGAAGAATACAATCATGTGCTCAGGAAATGGAGGTAGGGAAACTATTTCCAATGAACACTATGAAACTTGAAGGATCATTTCGAAAGACCCACACATCGTGCTTCAGACGAGAAGAAGTAACCCCTACTAGATTCAATTCTTTCTTGCACTATTCCAACAATTTTGTCATCACGAAATTCTTCATTCACAATGCAGTAAACGCCTTTCAATGAAAATGGAAACACAAAATGCATCTAAAGGCTTACCAGGTAATAACCTCCGTAATCATACAATATACATTGTGGGGCACATGGTAGCAATATATGAATATAAACGAAAAATATTAAACAAAAAAGATTCACAACCTCGTAAGCCTAATCAATCAGATCCAATAGTAATTTCTGTCGTAGTTTTATAACACACAAAATGCAAAATATAGGGAATACAACAAAAATGTAAAATGCTAAAACGACAGATACATCACCGCGTGAAAAGAAACACATCAGATAGATCAGCAAAATAAGCGATGTGATGATTATGATCATGACAGGAGTGAAAAAATCACGATGGTAAATTCCCATGAAAATGGTAATCAACAATTTCGAGTAAAAGGATAAGAAACATGAAATAGTGAAGTGAGTGTATAAATTGACATGCTGTAGGGAGTAAAGTGAAAACTTGAGACATATAAGAAAAATGGGGGGGTGGCGTAGTGGTAAGATATGAGGAGAATATCGACCTAAAATATGAATGTCTAGTAAGAGCGATTACGACTAAACCCTAAACTTACAACAAAAGTTATTATTCAAAATAACTTATACGCTGAGATAAAATATTTTTCGAACACATAGATAATACTCGACAACATATCAAACGATATGCACGTAGTAAGATAAACACATAAGGTGAACATAAACTTTCAGAGGACCACATGTGTGGTAGAAAGTAGCGAAGGAATAATAAACCACAAATTGACATAAACATAACGTCATTCATCATATGCTTGGGAGACGTGATGATTTATATACACTATGGGTCTCAGTACCGACTATGCTTACAATCACAAACATATAACTAAAAGAAAAGGGGATGTCAATGTAAACCTAAGGTATACATAGCCTAATCAACTATGTATAAGTTAGGTCGACAAAGATATGCTCAATAGTATTCGATAACAAAAGTTTGAACGAACACACATTTTACCCATTCATCACCTTAAAGACAATACTCAGGGAAACTATGAAGGACTATGATTCATTAAAATACATCATGAGGATTAAATCCTACATAAACGGAGCAAAGATAAAGGTGAAACGTTTGATGATTCTTCCTGGAGGACTCAGCATAAGATTAATTAAAATACCCAAGAACTAAACGGCAATACAACACGCACACCTACGGACGAAAGCTACTTTTTCCAAAAAAACTTCCACGCCAATTGCTACAATGACGAGTGGTATAATAAGCCCTAGTATTACAATGATATACTGGTGATCTTCTTCCTGTGGAACACTCGCCAAATAGCAACCAATCACCACCACAAACAGGGAACGAGATATGACATTTTAACCTAAGTACGAATATTATTTTACGTTTTGACAAATTGGAGAAATTGACAAAGTATATATAATAGAATGAGAGTAACGGTTTTTCCACCTCTCAATCCGTTGGACCCCACTTGCCACTTCGTACTTTTCTTAACCCATAGCATGAAATAAGACGCTTGAATCCAAGGCGAAAGTATTTCCAATTAAAAAGGACTGCGCCACCCATAAAAAATTTAAATTTATTATTTCAAACCCTCAAGGTAATAATCAATCACTGAAATATTTATGAATGCTATTTAACGCCACATAAAATAATTCCCTTGGGAAAATTCTTACAAATTAATAACACATCCTAAACCACATTATGGATACTGTTAGAGAGAACGTTAATCAATGTTCACATCAGTTATTCAATTCAGAATTTTCACACAGCAAACCTTTAAAAATACTGTGTGGAGTACATTAGTCCATAGTTACTCAATTGTCCCATCACTATTGTATCAATGGCAGGCAACAGTCACGAAGCGAATAATTTTTTTAAAGATACTAAAAGATAAAATGCATTCGTTAGAAACTTTCTAGATTACTAACATATAACCTTGTTTGCGAAAGTGTGAAATACAAGTGCAATAGTTTTAAGGCAACAATGTATTAATTCAATAGTAGTACACAGACAACATGGTTACAGCAATCCTTAGACCATTTAGATCCGATGACTCACATTCTTGAGTCGTTACCTCCCTAGGACCAAAATTCTAAAAAGGAATGTATCTAAATTTCGCTTTGTTCTTGCCTAATTTTCTCCTCTTGTGCCTTTTTGTTCATGACCTCTTCTTCCAACACTCCTTTTAGAGCTTCTTCATCCATACGGAGTTGATGTAACTCTTTCTCGGTAAGAGGGCAATTACTCTGTGATGACGAACAACCTATACCTCCGTGGGTACGGCCAAAGTATTTTTCCTAAAACCAAGCCGACTTAGCATCCATTTGTTTCTCTAGTTGTGCCGCCTTTCCATACATAGAAAGATACAGCTTGTGATCCTTTTTAGAACTTTCTTTTTAAAAAGAGTGCAAAATCAAAGCACGACTCTCTTGAGAAATGTCGTTAAATTTCTCATAAGCTTTTCTAAGATCGTCCCTGACGGCGCATAAATCTTCAAACTGAAAAGACAAATTCAAAAGCACATCCTGGCGACCCTTATCTTCGTTAATTAATCGTTGTACCAAGGCTTCGACTTTGAAATCAGTATGAGGAAGCAAACAGGCCATTTAAAGTATCTTTGTAGTAGGATATAAGTTTGAAAATTTGAGAGGAATGAGTGGTAATTTATAAGATAAAAGGGTAAAAAGGGAAATAATGTAATGGTCTTGCATTACATCAATGTATATTATAGAGCTGAACATTTTGTCGTATCGGCTCGTCCCAATGACGACACATTCATTTAGGGAACGTGAGGACCAATTCAAGAGCAAGTACCCTTACTTGTTCGCAAATCCACCAGCTCCTACAACGTCTTGATTTCGGGGTGAAATCTTCTAACCTGGGGAGGCTGTGGCACCCCGAAAGAAAAAATTGAGAATTCAATTGCGTTAAGTAAAAGTCATGTTCTGCACGTTTACAAGTTTACCGTTAATTTCAACGAGAGGTCATTTTATGATCGTCAATGTATTACTTTTTGTCATGGAGAGTTTAATTTGTATGCGAATATCATAATTATTACCCTATGTCTAAATGGATATTTTAAGACACTAACCATAACAGCTTATTTCACATTTAGTGAAACAAATGCTAATATTGAGCACTTTATAAGATCACCTGCATACAAATTAATACCCATCACAACTCTAATTGAATTCAACAAAGATAAAATAAATTATACATTATATACATATGAATGTATATAAACCCATATAAAATGATAATGAAACATCCATCATCACAAAGCCATACATACAACCCTACCCAATTTCTTAAAATAAATATCTCCACACATGATAACAAGCTTATAAACCTGATCTAAATTTCAAATGGAAGAAACAATAAATAATAGAGATTCCTTAATAGTATTAGAAAAAGGGTAATGATGATAACAGTATTAGAAAGTTACACTATGATTCAAATAGTAGAATAATAGGTCATCTCCACATGCAACACTTCAGTAACCAACCAAAGACTTCGAGTATAAATCAAGAACCATGCATGAACACATGTATCACAACTAAAATCAGAAAACAATAAGTAAATTATACGGTTCAAGTTCAAGTTTCATTGAGTGCAAGAACTAAGTGGGCGTCGGCTTAGAAGGAGTAGCAACCAAGCGTAGTTCGACCTCTTACCACCATCTTTCTTTCTCACCACCATTCGACAAACTCGGACCCTCGTAAGTTATTCTTGTAGCTTCATGTTTATCATATACAACCTTCACTTTGTAGAAGCGCATGACATGCATGGTGCGACCCATACATGGTCCTTGTAAACGTACGCATGTCGAACTTTTGTCATGCTATGCATGAGGTTTGATACGTAAATGACAAACTTAAAACGTACACATGTCGAACTCTAGTCGTGGCTAGCTAGACGAAGGCCTCGGCCTCGTGTAACTAACATGCGATGTATGACCCATGCGTGGCTAGTATGTGTGTGCGCATGCGAAGACTTAGCCATGTCATGCATAAAATAACAACTAAAAAACAAGATTTTTTGTCATCAACATATCATGCATGAAAGCAAATAAACGAACCACGAGAGTTTGCGTTAGCCTTAGGCACATGTATAATAGGCTACGGTTGCTCACTAAGGACTAGCAAAACACTAGGTTTACGTATAAAATGTCGTAGAAAATTCTTATACAATGACCCCGAAATGAATCAGGGGCGTGATCAAGTGACACAAGACGAGCCACAGTGGGGATTTTGCTCGCTGATGGAACCTGGTAAAGACGAGCACATTGTGTTCGTTGGTTCATGCCCAAACGTCGTAAACACATGACCAATGGAAATACCCCGTTGGTATCCAAGCGAAACGCGAGGGGGGCAACACCACTGTTGAAATAGAGGGCTTTGCAGCAGGCCACTGCTGTTGTCGCAACCATTGGAGCTGCGAAACACAACCACACCTCTTTAGTTTTGACCTTCGTCCAACTCGTTATTAACATTATAGAAGTAGAGCCATGCGGTATTAACAAGGATGCTTGACTAGAAATATTAAAAAGGGGGCATTGGGGGGAAGAATAAGACCATAATAGTGGTGAACCCACTGTTGGGCTGCGACAGAAACCAGAAAAAGAAAACAAAGGTGTAGGTCATTGTATTATTAGTGTTGTATTATAATAATACATGTGATGTTTTAAAGACTTTTATGAAATACAACTTGTAAGCTTTAGACGTAGGTATGAAATACAAAACAAGAATTACAGGGTGGCAGAAAGAAGACACAACAGTGGTCAAAAACCACTGCTTGTGAGCAGTAGAAAAACAAAAAAGAAAACAAAGGTTTGCAATGAAAAGGTAGAAAAGCTATAGATAACGATTTGCAATGAATTATGAATGATAACAACGAGATTAAATTATAAACGTGTAAATGAACTTAACTCGGTTGTATAAATTCTTGACACTAAAATTTCTAGAAATTTAAGTGTATAAACTTATAATTGTAAAGTCGTGAATCATCCCTAGAGCCAACGGTTTAATCAACATTTTGAAAATGTAAAACGTTATCTCCTAAAAGACAATGCCCTTCTTATGGCCCACTTGCGTGAATCATTTCATACATTAAGAATGTAATGCAAACTCAGATGCTATCATAATTACTTAGGTATTTGACCAAGTTACCATTTGGCGTGCACTGATTTATTATCGATTCGAGACGGTTAGCTGACAAGGTGAGTTTTCATAGCCCCTACTTTACTGTTTTAAATCATCTTTTGGGGTGAGAACATTGCTTATTTTTAACAGTTGAACACAAGTACATTTACTGATTTACTATTGGGTCTAAGTCCCTATTCAACCCATATTGCTATATTTCCCAAATTATCATGAACCGTTAATTACTCGTAAGCGCGAATGTTATGGATAGATCTATCGGGATTGACATCCCTGTTTGTCTTGGACTGACATTAGTCAAGCAAACACAGTTTCATTTGAGTCAGTTACGGATGTCGCGGGTTGGACATCTGCATGGGCTTATCTATGATGGTACTTGTTAACGCTTCAGTGTCATGAGCTTAGACAATAGTAAATACTTCTCATTGTGATATATAAGATTACTATATTTCATGATATGGTTATAAATCTTGTGGTTCATCACTATTACCAAATCACAAAACCTATAAACTCACCAACTTTATGTTGACACTTTTAGCAATGTTTTTCTCAGGTGTTCTATTCTGCGGAATATAAGGAGTCTGCATTGGTATATTGGCATGTAGAGGTCTATCTCTCGTATCAAGTCCTCTTCACGCCATGAAGTCACAATCCCAAATCCAGTCTTCCGCTGCAGTGAAATTTGGAGGTGTGACAGATTGGTATCAAAGCCCTTAGTTATAGAGAACTAGGTTGCATTAGTAACTCTAGACTATAACTGGCTCTTAAGGACATATCAGAATAGCATACGCACTATCTATTACTATTTACTTCCTAAGTTAACAACTGCTTAACACGATATCATTAACTAAATTACCGTTTGTCCATCATGGGAAACATGTTTCATTAGATCACATACTATCATTCACCATCTTGGAGAAACATATCCTATGGGATTTACGTATTTGTAACATCCTAGTGCAAGGAAGCTATCATGACTCCCACCAAATAATTAACACTATAACCAACATCACACTACGAAGAGTCAGTTACATAATGTTATGGATTTTGCCAGTAATTACATCCTTACTATCTCATTTTATGAGGGTTACCTACATAAACACTTCGGGATACCTTGCTAATCACCCACTCGTTACTTCACTATACAAGGACTCCTTATAGCAACTATTGTAAAATACCTATACTACTACCCAGTATGTCAGTATACCCTTAAAAGTATTTCCAAGTATATAAAAACCTACCAAAAAGCATGTACCACTTACACCAATAATTGGTGAATATCTCATCATCGGGAAACGGGAACAACAAAACTCATAATGAGACGAAAATGAAAACACGCTCTGTAAAAGTAAGAGACAACAGTCGCAATTAGCAGTCACAAACTACGAGAAGACATAAAAGTTTACACCAGCCTTGAGTCAAGAATAATATGAACTCTACGGATATACACCTATTGACCAAAATCCTACCACACTTCCCAGTCACCGGCTTAGGCCTTAACATAAGGATACCGCTAATAATTATGAGTAAATTCCCAAACGAACAAGAAACCTACCAATGCCAAAAGCCAACACTCCTGGACATATCATCGAGACATAGTATGCATAACCATTCAAAACACGCAATACATCTTATCTCAAAAATAGATGGCACCCACAAGTTAAATTTTTACCCAAATATGGAATATAAGAAGAAGAAACCCTATTTTGTCGTATGCAGGGTGTATTCGAGAAATGTCTCAATCACTTTCCAGCAACGTACCTGACAACTCCCCGAAACAGGAAGCCGCCACGGGACATCCCATTCCAAGAAGACTCGACTCTCCCACCTCTCAGGTAATCCAATTACCTGAACTGGAGCTAACTTTGACCCCTGCTACAGGGCGTGAACACTCCCAAGAAATAAATAACCTCAGTGTTCCTGCACTAATATCACAAGCGCCGGGGCCATCTCGAAAAAGAAGTAGATCACCATCATCGCCATTCTTCCCAGATGCCATTACCTTCTCTGACGGTAAACCAACATCCGAGACATCAGAACTCAACCCAGAAGATGTGACGGCCAGACTAGAGGACCTGGAAGTAGAGATTGACACTCTTCATGCAGACACCGAGGACAAAGAGCTCCTGATCTCCGAATTGCAGGATTCTCTCGCAGCTGCCGAGAGTGAGATCGCAATATTGCAGATAAGGGTAGCTGATACCGAGAGCAGGCGTGCTGAGGATCATGAACAAATTCAGAAAATTCTAGCCCGCCTAGGCCTGTAAGCAAGACAGCCAGACTCGCTATAACAATGTATCCCAGCTTGCAAGGAAATTAATAAAGACTTGTACTTTGCTTTCATGAAATAATAAATGAAATAACAATTCTGCCCTAAAAAGTTTCTGAGTACATTTACCCAGTATAAGGGAAACCATATAATTGATAATTTTTGGAATCAAATGACAAGCATCGTAATGTGTCAAGGAAATAACACTATCGAAATTACTGCTCAGTGCAAAACAAGTATGCTCGTTGCCCAACAAATGAAGAGTACAATCATGTGCCCAGAAAATGGAAATAGAGAAGCTATTTCTGAGGAACACTATGAAACTTAAAGGATCATTTCAAAGGGGCCACACATAGTACTTCAGACAAGACACAGTAACCCCTACACAAAATCAAATTTATTTCCTCTACAATTCAACATTTTGTCAGTCCAAAATAATTTCTCTCATCAATAAACGCCTTTTCAATAAAATACTAAATACATCTGAAAGATTACCAAGTAATGACTTCCAATCATACCAAGATGCGAGGAGGGGTACATAGCAATATATGATTATAACGAGAAGGGTGAAACAATAAAATAAACAACGCGGAAGTCTATTCAACCAGATCCATAATATTTCTGTTCATAATACAACAGAATACAAAATATAGGGAATACAACAAAAATGTAAAATGCTAAAACGACAGATACATCACCGCGTGAAAAGAAACACATCGGATAGATCAGCAAAATAAGCGATGTGATGATTATGATCATGACGGGAGTGAAAATCTCGATTGGGAACCCCATGAGGATTGGTAATCAACAGTTTCGAGGAAAAGGAGGAGAAACGTGAAATTGTGAAGTGAGAGATAAATTAAGATGAGGAGGGAGTAAAGTGAAACTTATAAGAAAAGGGGGCGGCGTAGTGGGTAAGAGTTGGGAGGAATATCGATTTAAAATATTTATGTCTAGCAAGAGCGATTACGACCAAACCCTAAACTTACAACAAAAGTTATTATTCGAAATAACTTATACGCTGAGATAATAAATTTTTCAAACACATAGATAATACCCGACAACATATCAAACGATATGCACGTAGTAAGATAAACACATAAGGTGAACATAAACTTTCAGAGGACCACATGTGTGGTAGAAAGTAGTAAGGAAATAATAAACCAATTGACATATAACCTAACACCATTCATCAGATACTTGGGGGATACGACAATGTATACACACTACGAGTCTCTAAACCAACTACGCTACAATCACAAACAAATAAAGAAAAAGGGATGTCAATGTAAACCTAAGGTATACATAGCCTGATCAACTATGTATAAGTTAGGTCGACAAAGATATGCTCAATAATAGTCTATATGTGTATGTGGAATAACCAATTTGAAAGTATGCTCCTTTATTCATTCAACACATTCAAGATAAAGCCCAGAACAACTATGAAAAACTACGATACATCAAGGGTACATCACGAGAATTTAACCCTACGTAAACGAAACAAAGTTAAAGATGAAACGTCCGACGATTTTCCTGGGGGATTCAGAATCAGAGTAATTAAAATGCCCAAGAACAAAACGGTAATACAACCCGCTCGCCTACCGGCGGAAGCTACTTCTTCCAGAAAACTTCCACGCCTATCGCCACAATGATGAGTGGCACAATAAGCCCTAGTATTGCAACGATGTACTGGTGATCCTCTTCCTGTGGAACACTCGCCAAATAACAACCAACCACCACTACGAACACAACCGCAATCAAGGGACAAGATTGACTATTTTATTCTAAGACGATGAAAAATTTAATGTAAGGAAACTTATTTTACATTTTTGACAACTTCAAAGACAAATGGCAAGTGTAATATATATATAATGGAGGTAACGGTTCGCCACATTCTAGCCGTTGGAGCCCCACTTGCCACTTTTGTCCTTTTCTTAACTCACGCCATAAATAAGACGCTTAAATTCAGGGCAAAAGTTTCCGACTTGAAAGGACTGCGACACCCCATAAAAAAATTTAATCTTATTTCAAACCCTTAAGGTAAAATCAATTACCGAAAGGTTTCAAATTGTTAGAATAATTACTTTGGGAAAAAGTTTACAAATTAATAACACTATTCCTAAATCACTTTATAATACTGAAGAGGGACAACAATCATGTTTACTCAATTATTCAATACAAAATTATCACGCAAACACTTTAAAATACTGGGTGGAAACAGTAGTCAAAATCACTCAATTGTTCCATTCAAGATGTATCATGGCAAGGCAATAGTCACGAAGCAAACATTTTTTATGATACTATAGAGATCAAATGCATTCGTTAGAACTTACTAGATTACTTACATAATAACCGTTGGTTTGCAAAAGTGGAAATACAAGTACATAGTTTGAGACAACAATGTTTTATTCAAAGCAGTACAACAACATGGTTACAGCAATCCTTAGACCATTAATCAGATGACTTACATTCTGAGTCATACCTCACTACCCCAAATTCTAAAAAGAATGCATCATTTTTGGCTTTTATGTGATCTTGATCTTGAGCCTTCATCTTTTGACTTTGAGTTCTTGAGATCTTTCATCTTGCATCATCTCCTTAACATGAATCATCTTGATTTGACTTTCTTGATCAACTTGTGCTCTTGACCGACATACTCATACTGGTTGTATTCTTGTTTGACTTATAAGAACATAAGGCTAACAATCTCCCAAAATATGATTCTTGATTTGACTTTGAATATCTTTGAGGAAGTTTAGGATCAATGCTCTTGATGCTAAATGATTGACTTTTAGAGCTAGAGTATGAGTATGTGGTAATGAATCCGACTTCGCTGGTACATGGTTGCAACACCGACGTTTAAATCTGCATTTAAAAGGTTAGCGATAAACAACCGATATGGACGAAAGTGTCTTTGTTACTTCATCGAATACGGTTTCAATAACCACGGTTCCCCGTTAATCAGTATAAATATTGCCTGTGATCAGATAGAATTCATATGAATCTTCTTGACAGGGTTTCACAGCTATACTATCCGTTCTCGGTACCGGAGCGTCTCAAAGCATACAACAAGGTAAGAGTAAATCAGATAGTTACTATCTTTCTGATTAAGTCATCAATTCATATACTAGACCAAATCGATATCCAGTTGTCACAAGTTCGATTCATATAGAATCTTGCAAGTCACCTACCAAGAGCTTGTTTGATGTTGGCTCAAGCAGGATGTCCATCTTCACTGTGAATACTTAAGTATCATTCGGATGTTCTGGCAAGATCTCAAGGATAATGCGTAGGTGTGGCACCCCGTAAGAAAAATTGGTTCTCTTTTCGTTAAGTAAAAGTCATGTACTGCACAATACCGTTAAATTCCAATGAGAGGTCATTTTGTGACCGTCAATGCATTACCTTGTCATAGAAAATCTAAATTTCACGCAAATATCACCATTATTACTCTGTGTCTAAAAGGATATTTTAGAACGCGTAACGATTTCCTTATTTCATTTTTGTGAAACGAGGCCATTTACTGGTAACACTTTATGAAACCACCTGCGTACAAATTAATAACTATAAGTGGGTTCAACAAAGATAATATAACTTATATATATATACAAGAACCCATATCAGATATATATATATATGCATATAAATACATATGTCAACTAGTATATGTATAATGTATATATTCATATAAAAACCAATATCAGATGTATATACATATGAATGTATATAAACCCAAATATTACAATAATATGTGAATCCATCATCACAATCAGTACATCTTCCACTAACCCATTTTCTTATTTTGAATATCTCCATCACATGATACGTCTTATAAACCTGATACAATTTCAAATGGGAGAAACAAGATATAGTAGAGATTCCTTAATAGTATTAGAAAAGATGGCTATGATTGATAAAGTATTAGAAACTACATTATGTCAATAGTATAGTATAGGTTTTTTCACCAAATGCAACATTTCAGTAACCAATCAAAGACTTCGAGTATAAATCAGGAACCATGCACGAGCTATTCTATCACAACTAAATATTGAAAATAAAACAAGAGTTAAACAACACGATTTGAGTGAGGATTTTCGTTGAGTGCAAGAGCTAAGTGGGTGTCGGCTTTAGAAGAAGTAGCAACCAAGTTCGAGCTCTTATCATCATCATTCCTCCTCAACGTTTGACAAACTTGGACCTCGGTAAGTCGTCCTCGTGGTTTAATATTTATATGTCATTCATCATGTAGTTTAACGAGACCTCGATGTCGCATGACCTATACACGACATAAAACCCACGCAGGGTTAATATGTGCGTACGCATGCAAGGGTTTGGGGCGTGGCATACATGAAATAACAACAAGTAAGTAAACCTTATAAATACCATACCATGCGTAATAATAAATAACGAAACCAGGGATTTTCATTAACCTTAAACACGCATAAGACTTGCTACGTTGGCTCGCTAGGGATTAGCATGCACTAGAATTTCGCATGAGATGTTGAAGAAACCCTTACATTGTGACCTCGACACATACCATGGGCATGACCAAGCAACCCAAGACGAACCACAGCGACCTTTTTCTCGTGTATGGTGCGTCACGTAGCTTGGTTTAAGACGGAGACACTCACGCTAGTAGGTTTTTTTCCCCTGCCCATACCTTTTGTAAACTTGACACAAATAGCACCATGAAATGTATCACTAAGCCATGAAAGGGTACCGCCTGGTCATGGGCGTTGCGTTGCAAGGAAACGTGGCCACAACAGCCACGGTTGCGTCTGCTTAAGTGCATGAAATTCGTCCTTGTGCCTCGACCTTCACCAATCTCGTGACTAACCTATAATCTAGACCCACGCGGGATTATTATGAAGACCCAACTAGTAACACTTAAGGATGGTGAAAGTGAGATCGAAACCAAAACTGTGAGTATTATAACCAACTGGTGTTGTGTCGCTTGGCTGCAAAAAGGAAAAAGAAAAAAGTGGATCAAGTGTACATTTATATATATTATATCATATATTATATATAGAATATTATATATATTTATAATATATACTATATATTTTATATATATATATATATATATATAATAATTTAATATGATTTAATTTTTATATATATATATATACATATATATATATACATATATATATATACATATATATATACACATAAGAGGTTACATGGTGAAGAAGAAAACATAAGACAAGTGGGTACAACCCACTGTCGGACGACAGAAAACAGAAAAAGGGGAAAGGAAAGAAAACAAGTTGTAGGCCACATGGGTTGAGTATTTTATAGAAACATTTCATAAGATATTTTCCTAAAAACATGCATGCAAAATCCATTTTTATAAGAGTTTGAACACAAAGAAATATAAGAAACACGCATGTTGTTCGGGTCCTCGAAACGTTCCAACCGAATCCAAATGGATTGGAAAATCCTTTAACGAGCAAATGATTAGTTCGTCAAGCGGAGAAGTCTAAATAACATTTTCTTATGACTTAAAATTTGTAACCACGAAGCCGAGTTTTAAAAGAGTAAATAAATTTAACACGGTTTTAATACGCATATTTAAACGCTAAAATATTTTTTTTTAAAGTCTATTCGGGTCTAAATATGTAAAGTTATGAGAATAAAAGAATATAAAATATAAAAGTTATATATATTATATATATTATTATTTGGAAAGTCAAGGGATTAAAATATATTCTTCTGATAAGAAACTTAAACGAGTTGAGCGAACCGTGATATATAAATCCGATAATTATACAAATTTATTTAACGACAACGATATAAATAAATAAACACGATGAGAAAATATATACACTTAGTGACATACAAATAATGTTTATATTTTCTTTAAATATAAATCACATGGACTTGTGAATATAAATTGCGACGCGTGATAGTATAGATTCCTGTATAGATACTTATAGATGTAAAGTCGTCCCTAGAGCCAACGGTCTAATCAACACTTTGAAAACGTAAAATGTTAACTCATAAACGGCAATACCCTTTTGACCATTTGCATAATTCATTGCATACATTAAGTTTTAGAATGTAAACTCAGATTTGTCATAATTACTTAGGTGTTTCGCTATCTGACGTGCTTTAATCCATTTTTCAATCTCCGACGGTTAACTGTCAAGGTGAGTTTTCATAGCCCCTACTCTACTGTTTTAAATCATCTTTTGGGGTGAGAACATTGCTTATTTCAAACGTGTGAATACAAGTACAATTACTCATTATTGATTTGGTCTAAGTCTCGATTTAACCCAAGTTGCTATTTGTGCCCGCTATCATGAACCGTTAATTGCTTGTAAGCGTGAATATTATGGGTAGATCTATCAGGATTGACATCCCTATTTGTCTTGGACTAATATTAGTCAAGCGAATACAGTTTCATTTGAGACATTACGGGTGTCCTGGGTTTGTCACTTGCATGGGCATTCATTTTGTGGGATACACACAGGTTAACGCGTTGGTGTCATGAGCTTAGACAATAGTAAATGCATTTCATTGGTGACTTATAGGGATACTATATTTCACAATATGGTTAAAATCTTGTGGTTCATCACTATTATCAAACAAACAAACCTATGAACTCACCAACTTTATGTTGACGCTTTAGCAATGTTTTTCTCAAGTGTTAAGAGTGAAGATGCTATATGAAGTCTCATGCATTGTAGTCATTTACAGTTTAGCTAAAGATCATTTGTTTCATTTAAAAACCATGTTGTCTTGTCGATTTATGCTTCCGCATAATGTTTAAACAATTTATTACTACCTATTGCAAATGATCAATTTTCTAAAACGTCTCATATAGAGGGCGTTCTTTATTGCCTTGTGTTGTGATATTTATGAAGTCACACGCCCCCGGTTGCCATTATACTCTGATATTTTGGGGGTGTGACAGTGAACATATGTAATATTTATATAATTACTATTTATTTAATAAAAAAACACATTGTAAAAAAATTAAAAAAACCCTTGCGTGCACGGGCATTATAACTACTCAAACAAACATCATTTTCTATCTCCTCAAGCTCTCCACAATGTAGTAAGCGTACAGATCCTTTTAAATTTAAAAAGATATAACAGTATCAATTATATCTTAGGAAACTGTTAAAAGATTTATACCTTAATTTATAGAACATTATATTTGACTAATTATTCAGGTTTGATTACATTTTTATATGTAAGATCTCAAAGAGTTTCTAAGACAAGCCCGGTGCAATTAATCGACTTTCATACACTACTCATATGACAAAAGTAGCATGCCCCTCTTTCATAACTTCAATATGTAAACTTGAAACTATAAGAATAAAAATAAAATGTATGCAACCTACAAGCCCGATGCAACGCACGGGTGTGGTCAGGCCTCGTAGTTATTAATAATTTTTAATTAGAAAACTAACTTTAATTAAGTGTATTATAATTTTTAATTCAAAATTTTAGATCTGATTTTGAATAAAAATCTAACTATATTAAAATCATTATTAACGGAAGGACAATATTGTCTTTTTATATGACTCACTTAACATCTCTGCATCTCATCATACAGTAAAGTAATATGCAATACTTTCAGTTATAATCACACATGATTCTTAATATTTGCACATGTGATTTTAATTATAATCGCATGCGATTTTACCATCCAAGTAGAATCACTTCTGATTTCATGTGTAACAACATGTATATCTTTGTTAGGCCAATTCAATGCCTAATTGTCCCTTGTACAGGATTTGTATAAAATATATCCTAAGTAGAAAACAAGTCGCTGAACTTAAATAAGTTCAGCGAGTCATCCTCAAGATGTTCTTCAGAGTCTAGAAGAAAGACTCATCATAACCTGAGGCGGACCTTAGCGAATGAAGAAAGAACCAAGATCAGGATGATGGAGTCAGTGAGTATTGGCAAATGGCTCACTGACTCCCGAAGACCATCTTTGAATGAAGACCTGAACATATTGACGGGAACTTCCTTTTTTAGCAAAAAGCAATAGAAGACAAAAGGTACAAGTGGGGGCTTGTACTTTATTGAAAGTTGCTAAAAGAAAGACAAGAGTACAAGAGTAGCTAAAAAGCAAATAGTTAAAGTAACTATTTACCTTTGTACTTTAGTGAAAGCTTCCAAAAGAAGCTTTGCATTTCCCATTATATATATGTGGGTTTGTAGTAGGAGATGGTTAAAATAATACAAAGTATTATAGTGATAGGTTCCTCCTCTCATTGGTTCATAAGCAAATCTATGAACAATGAGAGTTTCATTTGTCATTCAATATATCCTGGTTGTTGGTCCGCAAACAACTGGGTGCACATGTAAATCTTTGATTCATTTCTAATAAGATTTATAAACGTTAAAAAGTACAAATAGTGTTATTAGTTAGCAAAATGGGTCTCGTGGATAATATATCAGATATTACACGATTAACATGGACCAACAAGTGGTATCAAAGCGGGTGGGTTAATCTCATAACCTTGATCCGTTCGAAATTGTCTGCTAATGACATAAGCAAAGTCAAATATATGAAAACCTTCAAAAACTGCTACTGGTAGTGAAATTTTTGAGAGGGAGACACTGATACTTTGACTAAAATGCTTAATACCCACTCACACTCATCCCCCACCACACAAATCTTATCCAAAACAATATCACACCCACTCACAATTAAATACGTCACACCCCACACACACAAAAAACAAAAAACAAAACCCATCACAGTATCCACACAAATCAAATCAAAACAAAAACCACAAACATCTAATCTTCATCCCAAAACAAAAAATTCATCGCGTCACATACCATAAAAAACCTTCCTTAACAAATCAAAACCATACTCACAACACACTCGAACCAATATCAAATTCACAGATCCGTCCAAATCCACCGACTCAAATCCAAAAAAACTCAAAACCATCAATTAATAATAACGAATCATCAACCGTTTCATATAGTATCATCTTATCAAAAAAACAACACAAAAAACCACCCGACTGCAGCAGAGTGGCTGTTCATCAGAATCTATTTGTTTTTTGTATAAAGATTTTTAGTAGGTTGCTGCCAATGATTGTTGTTGAATGATTGGAAGGTTTGTAAAGGCGTCGAGCTTAGCTTGAATGGGATAACAAGAAAGAGTGGTAATTATTTAGGATTCTGGATAAAAAGATATGGTTGTTAGTCGTTGTGGTTTGCTGTGAATCAAAAGGAGATGGTTAGATGATTTTTGTTGGAGATATGGGACGAAGTGAGGCCAACTGATTTCTAAAAGTATTGTTTATGAATAATAAGAAAAATCAGTGAACAAAAAATTATTGGTGTGTGCAGCTGATAAAAAGAAAATGATTGGGAATGGAGCAGGCTGGATACAGGTTACCTGATAGTTAATGGCTGAGTAGATATGAAAATCTGCTATCGGGTTAGTTCAATCAGTAACTAAAATAGGTTGTTTAGTTTCTGGCATAGTCTGGACGAATGAGCTTTATTACTGAAACTCTCTTAGCTGGTGTTTTCGATGACTAACAACTCAGTGGGTGTTTATTCATCAAATCAGGGTCAGTGGGTAGTTATGTTTGCTCAGTTGATGAAAAAGAATGGAACTCATACTTGAAAGCCGAGTACCTGAATCACAGAACTGAGGTATAAAAGAATGGGTTATCAGCTGGTATTGAAACCATTTTAGGAGCTGACTAGAAAAGTCCGTTCAGCTGGTATTGAAATTACTTTATGAAAGCAGATTAATTTCAGCTAGTGCATTTTTCAGCATGTACACTTGCTCAGCTGGTATAGTCATCAGAGAAAGAAAATACTCAAATAAGTATTTAAAACCTTACAAGCTGAATCTTACCCGCTGAATGTAAACCCTGAACTGAACCCAAGTTCGCTGACCCAAACCCAATTACTAAACCCCAAACACTTAACCTCCATCAAACATCTGAGTCGCTGACTCAAAGAAGCTGAACCCGCTGATTGAATATTAGCCCGATGAACTTGGTCAGTGATCCAACCCCTTGAACCATGTAACATTTCACATTTTCAGGTCATTTACGACTTCAATTATTCTATTATTTATTTTTAAGCTTTCGCTTTTAATTTTAACCGTTTAGCTAAATCGCGTAAACTAAAAATGGACGTTTAACGTAAACGGGCATCAGACAAATAAAAGTTTACGTCAAGTAAGTGTTATAAAGTTATTAGGATGATAATTTATAACTTTACACTTTTTATTTTTATTGGTTACGTAAAACGTCTACGTAACGCAATAAAACTATGGTTTTGCATGCATGGCAAACCATAAACCCGCCTACACTTCAACAAATACCCTCTAAGTGTACCTGATACACAAGATTTAGCAAGGATTATACAAAATCCTCTCACATTTCATGTTTTGTATACATGTTATACAAAAAATTCCTACTTGCTCTACTAATACAACTTTAGATTAAACAATTGTATTTTTAAACCAAGAGATAAACTCCTAATAATTAAACATGGGGTTATTAACCAAATTTTAGTCCCCCTCTTGTGTTTCATGACCGGCCAAGAACAAGCAAGCACACAAGTGTGCAATATAACTTATCACATCACATTATGGTCTTAGCATTTGTTTAATCCTAAACAATGGAAGGTCTAGGTGATTGATTAGGAAGCCTAAA
>BQNB010033615.1:36014-49512 GCA_026074375.1 Tanacetum coccineum | reverse complement strand
ACATTAGACACTAGGGCAAGTGGATCATGTGAGTGTTGGTTGAGTCTTTCCATCAGCATCTTGTTCTCATTGGCATGCAACTCGTGTTGCTTTAGGTAAGCATACAACTGATCATGATTGGACTCTTTCAAACCCCTGTTTAACTTGACCGCCATCATAAATCTACTCCATTTAGGTAACATGTTGTTTACAAATTTAGAGTTCAGCTGAATTTTAGGCATGGTCATCTTGATATGTCTCATGTCATTAATTAGCTTAGTAAACCTGACGTAGTAGTCATGAATGTTTTCACCCTTGTGTTGCCCGAAGTGTTCAGATTCATCATATAGCTAAGATTCACGGTCATCTTTGGTTAATTTAGAACCTACCAATAACATCCTCACATTATCCCAAATATCTTTGGCATCCGTATTATGGTTAATGAGTTTATATATGTCTCTTGGAAAACCTTGAAGAAGGATATTTGTTGCACGAACGTCAGCCTTAAGTCTATCCTTTTTCGATTGTGAAAGGTTTGTAAACACTTTATCCCGTTCTGGGCCTAGATAAGAACCATCAGGACCTGATGTAATTTCATCTTTGCACTTTCCCATCTTGAATGGGCCTTCATCAATAGACTGAAGAATGAACTCTCCATGATCTTTTCCCTTATAGTACAACCGAATTCGTTGTTGCCATGACTCAAAATCAGTCTTGTCAAGCATGGGAGGACGGGTATCAGAACCGGCCACTTGGATATCTTCTGACTGATTAGACATTTCAACAGATTGTGAAATGATATGATTGGATCGATCAATGATTAGTGAATGTATGTTAAAAGTGGTGATGTTTGTTTAAGTGTTTTGTTGTTTTAGTTTGTTAAGTTTTTAAGTTTGAAAATAGTCCAAATGTCAAAGTAGACCAATAGTCCAAAACAGTGTCTCAAACCGCTGGAATAGTAATCAAACCGCTACTAACAAACCGCTACTAATGATAAACCGCTATGAAGACAATCTGCCAAACCGCTACCTAGAAATGAAATGGGCAGAGGTTTGTTTCCTAAATCGCTATGAGAAATAGTCTTCGAAAACCTGTAAATCGCTATGGTATGAAACCGCTGTAAACACCAAACCGCTACTAGAAGAAGGTGGTAAACCGCTATGAAGATAAAGTACAAAACCACTACCAAGAAATGAAATTGGCAGAGGTTTGTTTTATCAAATCGCTATGAGAAATTGTCTTCAAAAACCTGTAATCCACTATGGTATCAAACCTCTATGAGTACCAAACCGCTACTAGTAAATCGCTACACTAAACGACAAACCGCTATTGACAAACCCCTACCTAAATGGACAAACCGCTGTCAGAAATAATAAACTGCTAGAACAGTGTACGACCCTGACAAATCGCCAGAACAGTGTACGACTCTGATAAACCGCCAGAACAGTGTACCAAACCGCTACAAAGAAATACGAACTTTTACACCTTAAAACACCTAAAAATCACCCTTTTGAACGTTTTGGCTTGATTTTTTTTGCCACAAACTGAGTACTAGAGGGTTATAGCAACTACAAAATACATGAACTTTTACACAAGAAACATGAAATCAATGAACTCATAAGAACAAGTGCTAAAACTTCTAAATTGATCCTAAACATAAGCACTAAATGCTCACCAAACGATGCTAATATCCCCCATGGCTCTGATACCAATTGTAGGATTTTGGATATCTTCAAAAAGTAATGGTTTGTGGATTACTCGAATGCTTTGAGTGAGAAACAAAAAGAAAATGCACACTCCTCTAGAGAGAGAAAGTGTGTGTGTATAAAATGACTAACCACCTCTTCCAACACAAGGAAGAGGCTTAAATAGTTGTTACATAAACCGGCCTAGGGCCTTGGTAGTGGGCTTACACGTGGGCTTTAATACCCGGTGTCACACCTCGTAAATTTCAGGTCATGATTTAACCTTTGTATGTGCATTATTTTGACCTTTATAAAATTAAGTGGTTTATTTGACATAAATCAGGATGTTATCCCGCGCACACTGAAAAATGTCTTTGAACGCACACCAACTCTAAACTAAGTGTAGTCTATTCATAACATATTATTATTTTTTTATTTAAATAATATTAATTATTAGAAATTTTTTTATTTATATTTTCACCGGGTATAATCACCTTTCTGATATGCCAGACACCTGGACCTGTACAAATGATAACTCAAGAAGGTTCTCAGTCAAGAGCATGTGTTCCCTTATCACCCATATGTTGACCACTTTAGTAGATCAACCAATTAGATGGAACAAGGGACTACCTATAACACCCCCATAAAATCTCAACGCAGCCGAATACCACTTTGGGGTGCTACTTCAAAGAATAAAGTACAAGTTACAGAAAACGACCTCAAAAGAGACGTTAATAAAATGTCACATTCGATTAAAATTTTAGAGTAAAATCAGGTCCCAATAATTTATAATTTAACAAGACTACAAGAGTTCAAACGTGAATCATTTTGTATATTTGAAGTTAAAAAGTTATCGAATGTGAAGAAAACTGAGTCCTTGAGTTTTGTTGATATCCACGCGTCTCGAATGCTCCCAATGCTCAGCTAGCAAAATGATAACCTGAGAAAATACATGCAAAAACGTCAACAATAATGTTGGTGAATTCATAGGTTTAAGTAAAAACAGTATTGAATAAATCAAGTAATATTTCAGTAAGAAAAGTAGCGTTACAACATTTAAAAGAATTGTTGTCAAATCCAAGTAGTAATTTAATAAATCAGGTATGCTTAGTAGTGGACCACAAGGTATAAGATCAACCAACGACAATGCAACGAATGCAGTGTCAAGTAACAGAATTATCGCATTGAGCTCGTGATAACCGATCCCTTGGACGAGAAAATATAGTTTGCCCCAAAAGATTTGGTATTATTGCTATATACCAACTTCCAGAATAATATATCCATTTAAGAGTGGGTGTTCCAAAAGGATTCAAACCCCGGACGGGGAGTCACCCCATAGTACTATTTATTACACTAGCGTCTACCCATCACAGGTAGTTAACGGTTCACGATATTAGGGTCTTTAGCAATAGGTACTCCTACGATAATTCACAATAACGTGCCAAGAATACCCTTCAAGCACTTGTGTCTAATTTAAAACAGGTATATGTTCAAAACTCACGGTTTTGTAAATAGATCAACAATGATCTCAAATCATTTAGTAAGCAATTTAAGCTTTAATAAATTCAATGGTAAACAACCATGTATCAAACATGTATTAAAAATCATGTGAACATCAAGTAAATTTTTTAGTAAAAACATTCATGTAACGCTTATGAAATTGGAATCAATAATTTTGCTTAGTAAAACAAGCATGTATTCTCACCCCGAAAATAGTTATGAAAACCATTAAAGAAGAAAAGATGGGGCTATGAACTCACCGAGGAGTGATGAAGACCAGAAGTAGATGAATCATCGGACGAGCGAGAAGCGTCTAAGCACAACCTAAAAGATGTGACGCGGCTTAGAATGATAAAGAAGATCGATACGTAAAAATAAATCAAATGATCACGAGATATGTTTCCGAGATATGCATGGCATTGCATTATAACTTAACCGAAGTATTTTTATCCCCAAATTGGTATACAACCTGCACTTATACTACATTAAGTGTCTACTAAGTCTCGCTTAGCGATTCTTATCTTATTACTATGTGGCCGCACTTTTATTTCTCAAGAAAAGGCGTAAAACTATGTTGCTGAATTTTTAGTCAACTTTACAAGACCATATCTCTTAACCTATAAAAGATACAAGGATGGGGCTTTCACCCCTAGAAATATACTTAAGTCTAGTTTCCAGAACATTATTCTTTTTAATCAAACCATTTACCAATCTAGGGGAAATGAGTTTTTACTAATCATAACTCAAAACAGAAAGTTCGCTGAATTTCTAACGCTTACGGTTTTGGCCATAAATCCTATTCTATAATAGAAATAAAGTTGAATCCAAAGAGAGATGAAAGCTTATGATGTCTAGTGTTTAACCATGTTTTAAAAACCCAACACTTTAGTGCAAAAATCTAGAGTTAAATCTGTTTTTCAAACAGTAGTTCAGAACTGACTAGTTTCCGTAAATCGGTCATATTTCACTCATCCGGAAGAGATACGGCTCTAGACAACTCGACACATGTACTTTGAACTTATTTCTACAACCCCATAAAATAATCCAGGCCTTCTTAGGCCAAACGTTTGCTGCATATAACCTATTTATACTGCTGGTCTGCAGCAGTCCAAAGTTTTCCTACCAAACACTAATTTTTGACGTATTTTCCAAACCGTGATAGCTATTAAAGTGAATCAACTTGGAGAAGTTAGATTAAGATGTATACTACTAAGATTAGCTTTCCTATCTTACATTTTATAGTATTAACTTGGAGTTTAACTCATTTTCCAAACGATGTTCCAAATTTGACTAGCAATCGTAAAATGGCCATAACTCCCTCATCCAGAGGAGTTGATAACCCATCCAATTCGCCACATGAAGCTTAAGACTATATCTATCCAACAATGTAATTTATTCATAGGCTCAAAGGCAAAAATTATTAGAAATATCCACGTTTTACTACTGACCTCAAAATAGTCCCTAAAACTTCTTCCAAATTCAATCAAAACCCATCCAAATCACTAATTAACCAAATGCAATGCCAATAAATATCTTATAAACACATCCCAATCATCAAAACATGATGTTCATGATCAAAACAAAATCAAACAAACCAAGAACATGCATGCTTATATAAAGTAAAATCGACACATGGAATATGTATAGAAATTAATCAATGATAAAGGGTTTAAAATTAACTTACAAGCATAATAAGATATAAGTAAAGGATCAATAAAAACTCCTCCTTGTTCTCCTTGTTTAGCCGAAACCCAAGAAACCTCAAAATCTGAAACCCTAATTTTTCCTTTAATCAAATCTTAAACACACTCAATACTTAATCCTTGTTAACTCAATATCCTTTAATTAGATTAAAACCCTAAAAATTGATCAATCTTCAAAATCAAGAACTTCATAAAACACATGCATGGTAATTTTTAATGATGGGGGTTTATTGTAGGGGTATTTTAAGAGAGAATGGGAGTTGTTTGGTGGATTTTTGGTGAGGGTTATGTTTTGGGTTCTTTGCTCATCGAACAACAGAAGGGGGAGAGAAGGAAGGGTCAAAAATTTTATCTGTGTGTGTTTTATGAAGAAATTTTAATTAGTTTAGGAATTATATAGGAATTAATTTTAGTTTAGTTACCAAAAATATATAAAAGGGTGTTGGTTTGGGCTGTGTAACCAGAGCAAGAGGGGGGGGGAACAATGGGTTTGCTAAACTTTTTTTTATTAATTGTCTTTGTTATTTAGGCCCAAAATGGTTAGTTTAAGTATTAAACGTGTAAAAACGTAAATTTGACACGGTTTCGGCTAAACACGAATAAAAGATAAAAAATAATAAAAATAAATTAAATGAGCTTTCATGGCTAAAATATGGCATTCGTTGATTTCTCGGTCGAATAAGCAGATAAATTTAAATTGTACGATTCGCGAAAGTTTTAAAATCAACGATTTTAATAAAAATCGTCTAAAATATAAAAGTAAACTCTTCAAGATTTATAAAATAATTATAAGACTGGAAATAGTAGCGACTTTAAATACGGGGTTTTACATCCTTTTCTCCTTACGGGAGCGCCGTCTCGGTGCTCAATTCGCCATATTCGTCTTCGGTTTAATTGTGAAGAGATGAGGATATAGACAAGTCATCGTCGAGGTTTCCAACGGAAACTAAATGATAAAAAGTCAAAACATCAAATATATGCAACGTCATAGCAACGGATTGAAATGTCCGCGAGAATCCTTATAAGGAAAGATAAAGTATAATGACTCAAAGAAGAATCCATTGGAAACTAGGGAATTTAACAATTTGTCAATCTTGAAGCGATTAAGGGTTCATTACTATTAGCTTATCAAGTTCGCCGCGGTCGATACAAATTCGGAAAAATCCATATAACAAATTATGAGTCGAAAGAAGTTCATAGCCTAAAGAATGATCTCGTACCACAGCTATGTCGGATAACACATAACCCACTCATTTTTATAATATTGACACTTACAAAAAGAGGCATCCCAATCCTTGTAAGTAATAATTTATAAACTTATGGTTCAGCGGTTTATAATTTCCTTATCCAAATGAAGAAGCGTTCCAATTCATTTCAATAAGACGATTATAAATCATCCTACTTAAGCATGGCCAACACAAAACACAATATCAAAACAATGTTACAATAAGTAAAAAAGGAGTGTCTACTTGACGGCATGATTCTTCAAAATCGTAAGAAGTAACAAGAAGAGTAATGAGACATTACTCCATCATGATCCAAAGGTAAGTGCCAAAAGACGGCACGATCTGAGGTGACAAGATAAATCTGTACTCTCATCAATTGGAAGATTTCAAAACAATAGATTACAAACACAACATACGCGATTCAAAAGCATAAGAAGAGTGTTCGGACTCGGAGTCGAACAATAAAATAACTAGTGGAATTGACAAAGTACACCGAATGTCAATATTATCAAAAAGGAAATAAAATAAAGTCACGTTAATGTTTCGGAGATCACCGCATCGCTCATAAAATATCAAAGAAAAAGAACTTATTAAGACTTACCATAGTACTATACACATATGTAGGTAATTATCATTACATAAACATTTCTGCCCTTTGCAATCTGACTTAATGGACCTATATTTCAAAATCCGTAATAGGTATAAACGAACGGTTTTCGCCTTAAACAAGATGTTAGACTCTAGTTTACTGAGATTACAAGATAAATACTCAAAGTGTTAAGATCCTAAGTGAAGTTATCATTTTACCATCATGTGCCAAATCTGATTATTTAAAACATTTTCTTGTTCTATCGTTTTTAGCATAATTCCCATTTTATAACTCCGTTTGACCCAAAACGAAAGCCCATGTTTAAGTTTATCTAAATCCTATAGGTTTTAATTGGAAAATGGGGCACTTAATATGAAAATATTGGTCTCAAACTCATTTTGAAAATCTGGGCACAATTTATGATTAGTTTGGCCGTTCTAGTCGTAACTCATTCATCCAGAATAGTTACGGATTTATCCAAAGAACCACATGGTCCTCATATGTTTTACCCTTCACCCATGTAGAAACCCAGTAGCCTAAAAGTAAAATAAAATTAGTTATAAGCCTAACTATCTGCATTACAAATTATGGGTACACACTAAGTTTGTTTCCACGGTTTTAGTCGTATCTCGACCATCCGGAAGAATTGGCGTTCCATCCAACTCGACACTAGGACCTAACATATTAGCCTATTCATTAATGCAAAGATACAGTAGGATTTAAGCCAAAATTTTCCCATTAAAATACCAACTTTACTCGAAAGTTCAAAAAAATAGCCGAAATTAACCATAAATACTAAACACTTATAGGAATTACTATTATATATATAGATGGAGGTGATCCCAAAGATAAGCGTAAGAATTTGAGAGGAGAGTAGCTCATATATGTACGAGTATCCATATATAATACTAGTATTGACGTTCGAGGGAGAAAATAAGAAAACAGGAAGTACGCGATAATCGGAATGGTCAGCGTATATATAACCGACCGATATAAAGAAAATAATATGACGTCATAAGATAGACGTATGAGAGCAAAATAATAACCAAGCATTATATATTCATTATTAATATAATAGCAATAAGGATGCAAAAGGGAGCATATAAGTTACCTGGAAGCAAGCGCGCGCGGATATCGGACAATGGTGAAGGACTCTTAAAATTTTTCGAAAAACAGTTATAGTCTAGGGTTTTGAAAACGACCTAGTTCGCTATAACGAGTGCTCTGATACCAATCTGTAACACCCCCATAAATCAACAACGCAGCGGAATACCACTTTGGGGTGCTACTTCATAGCATAAGAATTCAAGTTACAGAAAACGACCTCAAAGAGACGTTAATAAAATGTCACATTCGATTAAAATTTCAGAGTAAAATTTGGTCTCAATAATTTATAATTTAACAAAATTACAAGAGTTCAAATGTGAATCATTTTGTAAGTTAAAAGTTATCGAATGTGGAGAAAACTGAGTCTTTGAGTTTTGTTGATATCCACGCGTCTCGAATTCTCCCAAAGCTCAGCTAACAAGATATAACCTGAGAAAATACATGCAAAAACGTCAACAATAATGTTGGTGAATTCATAGGTTTAAGTAAAAACAGTATTGAAATAAATCAAGTAATATTTCAGTAAGAAAAGTAGCGTTACAACATTTAAAAGAATTGTTTCAAAATCCAAGTAGTTTCAAAATATTTATTTTGAATAAAACATTTCTTATAAATACAAAAATGTTTTGTATATGTTTTTTAAAAAAAATGTTTGTCCCATTTCATAAGAAAATATAAGGTTTGGAAATATAAAAATTTCTTTGATCATTCAACAAATTAAAGTTTGTTTATTCATACCTTTAGTGCTTTACGTCGGGTGCGAACTTAAAATTGTTGTTGAAGAAAACATGAGACATCGAAAGATGTTGACGTATGAATTGATGATTTTTGATTACGAGTAACTTAAGCACTTTACGTTATGTGTTATAAGTTACATGTTTGTCATCATCAAAACATGAAGAGAATGTATAGATTAAATATCGTAATTTCTACCAACAACAGGTATATGTTCAAAACTCATGGTTTTGTAAATAGATCAACAATGATCTCAAATCATTTAGTAAGCAATTTAAGCTTTAATAAATTCAATGGTAAGCAACTATGTATCAAACATGTATTAGAAATCATGTGAACAACAAGTAAAATCTTTAGTAAAAACATTCATGTAACGCTTATGAAATTGGAATCAATAATTTTGCTTAGTAAAACAAGCATGTATTCTCACCCCGAAAATAGTTATGAAAACCATTAAAGAAGAAAAGATGGGGCTATGAACTCACCTTAGGAGTGATGAAGACCAGAAGTAGTATGGATCTTCGGACGAGTGAGAAGCGTCTAAGCACAACCTAAAAGACGTGACGCGGCTTAGAATGATAAAGAAGATCGATACGTAAAAGTAAATCAAATGATCACGAGATATGTTTCCGAGATATGCATGGCATTGCATTATAACTTAACCAAAGTATTTTTATCCCCAAATTGGTATACAACCTGCACTTATACTACATTAAGTGTCTACTAAGTCTCGTTTAGCGATTCTTATCTTATTACTATGTGGCCGCACTTTTATTTCTCAAGAAAAGGCGTAAAACTATGTTGCTGAATTTTTAGTCAACTTTACAAGACCATATCTCTTAACCTATAAAAGATACAAGGATGGGGCTTTCACCCCTGGAAAGATACTTAAGTCTAGTTTCCAGAACATTAGGCCTTTTAATCAAACCATTTACCAATCCACGGGAAATGAGTTTTTACTAATCATAACTCAAAACAGAAAGTTCGCTGAATTTCTAACGCTTACGGTTTTGGCCATAAATCCTATTCTATAATAGCAATCAAGTTGAATCCAAAGAGAGATGAAAGCTTATGATGTCTAGTGTTTAACCATGTTTTAAAAACCCAACACTTTAGTGCAAAAATCTAGAGTTAAATCCCTTTTTTAAACAGTAGTTCAGAACTGACTAGTTTCCGTAAATCGGTCATATCTCACTCATCCGGAGGAGATATGGCTCTATCCAATTCGACACATGTACCTTGAACTTATTTCTATAATCCCATAAAATAATACAGACCTTCTCAGGCCAAAAGTCTGCTGCAATTAACCCATTTATACTGCTGGTCTGCAGCAGTCCCAAGTTTTCCTACCCAACACTAATTTTGACGTATTTCCCAACCGTAATAGCTATTAAAGTGAATCCACTTGGAGAAGTTAGATTAAGATGTATACTACTGAGATTAGTTTTCCTATCCTACATTTTAAAGTATTAACCTGGAGTTTAACTCGTTTTCCAAACGATGTTCCAGATTTGACTAGCAATCGTAAAATGGCCATAACTCCCTCATCCGGAGGAGTTGATAACCCATCCAATTCGCCACATGAAGCTTAAGACTTTATCTATTCAACCATGTAATTTATTCATAGGCTCCAGGCCAAAATTTATTAGGAATAGCCACGTTTTGCTACTGGTCTAAAAACAGTCCCTAAAACTACCTAGAAATCCCATCAAAACTTATCCAAATCACCAATTATTCACTTGCAATGCCATAACATATCCTAATAACATATCTCACACATCAAAACATGATGTTCATGATCAAACCCAAAATCAAACAAACTCAAGAACATGCATCATTATAAAAGTTGAAATCAAACACATGCATACAAATAAAAATCAACAATTGAAAAGAGGGGTTTAGAGACAACTTACAATACAATAGAAACCAAGAAAAAGATCAATCACAATTTCTTCCTTATTTTCTTTGTTTAGCCGAAACCCACACAACAAAGGAAATCAAACCCTAACTTTTCTTTTACCCAAGTCTTGCAATAACAAGTACAATCAAACCCTTGAAACCTCTATTGTATCCAAAATCATTAAAAACCTTGAAAATCAAAATCTTCAAAAATCAAGAACTTGATAGAAAACCTCGTATGGTTGATTTAATCTTCAAAAGGATGATGAGGTTTAATATAGTAATGGTTTGGAGTAGATTGGAAGTGTTTAATTGAATTTTGGTGGTGATTGATGGTGGTTGTGGTGTGGGTCGTCGGTCAGGGTTTGGTTTTTTGTTATGTTTAATTTTGTACTTTTTATTTTTATTTTCCTAAAACATTTATACCACAATATTTGTTTTTAAAACACTTAATTGAAATATTAAAAATTGTAAAAATACTATTTTGACGCTGTTTCGACCAAACGCGGATAAAAGTCGGAAAAGTATTATTTAAAATGAAAGATAGATAGCCTTTTCAGAAGCTAATATATGGAGTTGGGTCGATTTTCTCAACGCTAAGCGGACAAATATTAAAATCCGCGCGTAAATAATTAAAATTTACGATTTTTATCAAGTCGCGCAAAAAGAATAAAAATGATTTCTACAAAAATTAGAAAATACAAATAGGGCTCGTTCTAAACATTGATCTTACATTCGGGTTGTTAAAGTATCTACCCCTTTAGGGAGTGACGTCCCGGCGCTTAATTCGTCTGAATCGTCTTCGGTTAAATTATGAAGAGTTGAGGATATAGACAAGTCATCGTCGAGGTTTCCAACGGAAACTAAATGAGAAAAAAGTCAACACATCAAATATATGCAACGTGCATAAGCGAACTAATTGAATGTCGCAAGAATCCTTAAAAGGAAAGATAAAATACATGACTCGAAGAAGAAGCCATTGGAAACGAGGAATTTAATAAGTCCTCAATTCTTGGAAGCGATTAAGGGTTCATTACTATTAGCTTATCAAGTTCGCCGCGGTCGATACAAATTCGGAAAAAATCCATATAACAAATTATGATTCGAAAGGAGTTCATAGCCTAAGGAATGATTCGTACGCACGCTATGTCGGATACACATAAGTCCACTCATTTATAATTTGTCACTTACAAAAAGAGGCGTCCCGATCCTTGTAAGTAATAATTTATAAACTTATGGTTCGGCGGTTTATAATTTCCTTATTCAAATGAAGAAGCGTCCCAATTCATTTCAATAAGACGATTATAAATCATCCTACTTAAGCATGGCCAACACAAAACACAATATCAAAACAATGTTACAATAAGTTTAAAAGGAGGTTACTTGAAGCTCGGCACATTTCTTAAAATCTTTAAAGAAGTAACAAGAAGAGTAATGAGACGTTAGTCCATCATGTTCCAAAGGTAAGTGTCAAAAGACGGCACGATCCAAGGTGACAAGTTAAAGCCGTACTCCCATCAATTGGAAGATTTCAAAAAAATGGATTACAAACATAACATACGCGATTCAAAAGCATAAGAAGAGTGTTCGGACTCAGAGTCGAACAATAAAATAACTAGTGGAATTGACAAAGTACACCGTATGTCAATATTATCAAAAAGGAAATAAAATAAAGTCACGTTAATGTTTCAGAGATCACCGCATCGCTCATAAAATATCAACGAAAAGAACTTATTAAGACTTACCATAGTACTATACACATATGTAGGTAATTATCATTACATAAATATTTTTGCCCTTTGCAATCTAACTTAATGGACCTATATGTCAAAATCCGTAATAGGTATAAACGAACGGTTTTCGCCTTAAACAAGATGTTAGACTCTAGTTTACTGAGATTACAAGATAAATGCTCAAAGCGTTAAGATCCTAAGTGAAGTTATCATTTTACCATCATGTGCCAAATCTGATTATTTAAAACGTTTTCTTGTTCTATCGTTTTTAGCATAATTCCCATTTTATAACTCCGTTTGACCCAAAATGAAAGCCCATGTTTAAGTTTATATGAATCCTACAGGTTTTAATTGGAAAATGGGGCACTTAATATGAAAATATTGGTCTCAAACTTATTTTTGAAGAAATTGGGCACAATTTATGATTTAGTTGGACGTTCTAGTCGTAAACTTCATTTCATCTAGATTGTACGGATTTATCCAAAGAACCACATGGTCCTCATTTGTTTTACCCTTCACCCGTGTAAAATTCCAATAACCTCCAAGTCAAATAAAATTAGTTATAATCCTAACTATCTGCATTACAAATTATAGGTACATACTAAGTTTGTTTCCACGGTTTTGGTCGTATCTCGACCATCCAGAACGGTTGGCTTTCCATCCAACTCGCCACTAGGACATAAAATATTAGCCTATTCATTAATGCAAAGATACAGTAAGATTAAGCCAAAATTTCCCATTAAAATACAAACTTTACTCGAAAGTTCCAAAAAAAAGCCGAAAGTAACCATAAATAGTCAACACTTATAGAAATTACTATTATATATATAGATGGTGGTGATCCCGAAGATAAGCATAAGAATTTAAGAAGAGAGTAGCTTATATATGTACGAGTATCCATATATAATACTAGTATTGATGTTCGATGGAGAAAATAAGAAAACAGGAAGTACGCGATAATCAGAATGGTCATCGTATATATAACCGACCGATATAAAGAAAATAATATGACGTCATAAGATAGACATATGAGAGAAAAATAATAACCAAGCATTATATATTCATTATTAATATAATAGCAATAAGGATGCAAAAGGGAGCATATAAGTTACCTGGGAGCAAGCGCGCGCGGATATCGGACAATGGTGAAGGACTCTTAAATTTGTTCAAAAAACGGTTATAGTCTAGGGTTTTGAAAACGACCTAGTTTGCTATAACGAGTGCTCTGATACTAATCTGTAACACCCTCATAAAATCACAACGCGACGGAATACCACTTTGGGGTGCTACTTTATAGTATAAAGTACAAGTTACAGAAAACGACCTCAAAATAGACGTTAAT
>BQNB010033615.1:5412-30368 GCA_026074375.1 Tanacetum coccineum | reverse complement strand
GGACACCGGATTTGATCTAATGGATTTTGCATATGTTGACCATGCAGGTTGCCAAGATCCAAAGAAAAGTACATCAGGTAGTGCACAATTTTTGGGTGAAAAGCTAGTAAGCTGGTCGTCTAAGAAGCAAAAGTGTACTGCAATATTGATAAATAAAGCTGAATATATCTCCGTGTCCGGTTGCTGTGCACAGATCCTATGGATGCGGTCTTAGTTAACTGACTACGAATTTGATTACAAAAATATTCCTTTGTACTACGACTCCCAGAGCGCCATTGCCTTATCTTGCAACACAGTGCAAAACTTCAGGACGAAACACATTGCTGTCAGATACCATTCTATTACGGAACAAGTTAAAAATGAGATTGTTGAACACTACTTTGTCAAGAGTGCTTATCAGCTGGCGGATATATTCACTAAAGTACTCGCGAGAGAACGCTTCGAATTTCTGGTCAAACGCCTAGGCATGCAGAGCATTACACCTGAAGAGCTGAAACTTCTTGCAAAGTCAGACAAAAACGAAGAGTAACTCCGTTTACTACTTCGTGTATCACATGTACTATATGTGGAATAGTTTTTAAAAACAAAAACAACAAAAAGATTTTCATTTTTTTGAATATTTTTCAAAAAATCAAAATATAAAAATATAAAAGTCAAAAAGAAAAATACAAAATCAGAAAATTTCAAATACCAAAAAGAATCTTCTCGACATGTCTTTCAGAATCGATAATATCTACGACCTTAGAAATGTCATTCAATAATGACACGGGATTGTAGATAAAGTTCGACTGAAAGTTTAAAACATTTTAAAACATGTCTTCTCAAATTTTCTTATGGTTTGTTATTAAATATCAGATAACAACCTGGACCCTAAAGAAAAAAATTTTGTACACTTCAGTGCAATTATCCTTAACAACGAAAAGAGAAGTATTTTCGGTCTTGAGTTTAAAGATTGAAAACATTCCAAGTTTTGAAACTCAAGAATATGACTGGTGTATATTTTGCTACACAACTCGAGCTTTCTAAAAAGGAAAATGTACGTTAAAAAGTGCATTTTGTCCTTAAAATATTTTTTTTAACTCGAGCACTTTTCCTTACAACATGTTTATCAAACATGCTCGAGTTAAACAAAATTTTCAAAATGTTGGAAATAAAATCAGAATCAGTTTTGTCATATAAATGGAAAAAGATTTTCAAGAAAATTCGAACGCTCGCATAAATCTAAAAAATATTTCAATAGACTACGATCTTTGTTCGAGGAGGAGAACAAGCTTTTATATGAAAATTTCCAAAAAAATGTTCAAAAATAATTCATCAGAACTAATATCAAGAGATTGTGAACACTCAAACAAATTCTACAGCTCTTTAAATAGAAAACGGGTATTTGTTTGAGGGGGAGAAATTATTTTCAAAAAATTAAAATTTTCAAGAAGTATTGTGAAAATGGTTTTGGAAAAGTAATTAATTCACTTAATTGGTCATAGTTTGAGGGGGAGTTAACGATATTAACTCCGGGACTATGTTTGCAAAATAGGTTTAAACTTAAGGATATTTAGTGCAACTTTTAATCAGTTAACTATCTTTTAGGACATAAAATGAATTAGTTTGTAAATTAAGGTGTTTAATGGGTAACGCATGAACTTTAGGCTTAGTTTAATAGAGTTTAAAACCTCTAGGGACTAATATTGCCAAAAACCAAAACTCCTCCCCTTATACCCCTTCCAACCGACCCAACCTACACACAATTCACATTTCACCAAAAAATTTCTCCTCCCTTTTATCTCTTCTCTTGGATCGGCTAGAACACAAACACAAACATAAACAAGAGTCCGTTTTTGATCAAAAGGTAAAACACGAAAGTCGTTAATAATAATCTTCTTATCTCAAATCCAAAAAGAATTCTTTCATCTTTTCATAAATCTTGAAAAATCAAAGCTTTTTTGATTAAGGGTGTATAAAATTTTGAAAGTGTTTAGATGTAAATTTCCTTGAGGGCCTTTTTAAATTATTATGTTAGTAACTAGTGTAACTCGAATTTAAGTGAATTTACATTTGATTAAGTTGATCAAAAAAGGTTGTTTAGTGCGTGTTCATAAACCGAACCACCTATATAGTGTGCTTGTTTTGATTGTTTAAATGTAAAGTGATGGATTGTTAACTAAAAACATTAATCTTGTTAGTTGGTAACAAAAAATGTTTAACCTTTACACCTTAAATGCAAAGATTAGTGACTTTTGAAGGTGAAGACAAAGTGTTTGATGGGATGCTTATGAAAGAAATTGGTGGAATAAGTGTTTGGAAATTTCAAGACTTGAAGACATAAAAAAAATTTAAGACTTGAAGTCTAAAACCGAACAGCATGAGCCGAAGCTCATGGGTCGGTTAAAATCGAAGATACCACTGACCACACCCAAGCCTCTGTCGTTTAGCCTAGACCAACAAACCATCAAGGTCGGTCGACTTAGGTGTAACCGAACCTCGGCTAGGTCGGTCACCATGGTTCAACCGAACCTTGGTTCGATCGGCTACCTTGGTCCGACCGATCCTCCGTGATTAGTTAGCTAAAGGCCCAAGTCCACCAAAGCCCACCGGTTGAAGCCCAATATTGTCTTGGCCCATTTAAAGCCCAATAACACTTTAGCCCGTTTCAAGCCTAATACCGTTTGGCCCAAAGTTAAAGCCCACCGTAACATATTATTTGACCCGGTTTAAAGGCCTATTAGATCGTGACCCAAGATTGACTTATGTTTGACCCGCGTCTCGTGTTGACCAAACGATAAATTTTTCACAATATTTTATTATTAAAACATTAAAGATTCAAAATGTGAAATATCAAAATGAAAAGGTTTTAAATAATTCAGAAAGTTCAAAATTTTAAAAGTGTTTTAAAACTTAAATTAACTTTTCTTTATTTTTTTTTTTTTTTTTTTTTTTTTTTTTTTGTTTTTTTTTTTTTTTGAGTTTTTTTTTTTTTTTTTTTTTTTTTTTTTTTTTTTCTTATTTATCTTTTCTTTTTTTTTTTTTTTTTTTTTTTTGTTTTTTTTTTTTTTTGTTTTTGTTTTTTTTTTTTTTTTTTTTTTTTTTTTTTTTTTTTTTTTTTATTTTTTTTTTTTTTTTTTTCAAAAAAGTATTAACGTTTTCAAAATCATTAAAAAGAACGGAATTATTTATATGAGTATTAAAATGGATATATATAATTGTGTAAATTTTATACGATTTTTAAATATCTCGTAAACTTAATCTCAAAAACCTTGAACTTAGAATATTAGATCGTTGACATAGTTTGGCCTTGTCTATGATTTGATTGTTACAATTTGATCTGTGTCGTTGACTCGTTGACCATTGGCTTTGACTATTGACCCAAGTTTGACTTTCTTAATTCCTGTGCTTAATTGAGTTCATATTTGATATGAAATTGATTATGTTTCTATTTAAAAGAATATATGTTCTATCGTTTCTGCAAAAATGTCAAAAATAGTTTAACAAATATTTCTATATCGAAAGACATGTCAGTGATCTACGTTGCATCAGGTCTAAGGTATTCTCTTACATTGTTAGCATCGTTCGGGTTGCATCTGTCTGAGAATATTTGAAAATCGTCGTTAGCGGCTTAGTAACCATCCATTTTAGATATAAGAGTATTTCAAAATAAAATATCTTTCTCATTTAATGTGTTACACTTGGATGTATCTCTTGTAAATTACACCACGGTGCACTAGGGTATTATTTATAATACTCATGCTCAATCTTTGGATTTAGGCCACTAGTGAAGTGGATTACCATTCTAGTACTTGTACTATTTATGGTATTCCCGAGGCACTTAATCTTGTTCGAGACGTTTGTCCAAAAATAATAGTAATGATGTGTATTGATTTTATAAACTTTATTGCTACAGATTTTACACATCATTATCTATTAATTTCAAAAATAACACAATGCCTTTGCAAAATGAATTTCAAAGACAAAAAGTCCTTTTGAGTCTACTTTGAAATAATTTGTCTAAGAGTTGTTGATAAATCAGGATGGCTATTAGGGCTAGTTATCACCTAAAAGCTGATAATGTATCCCTTTAGCAAATCAGTGTATCTTCGAGGCTCAAAGTTACTTTATTAAAAGACAAACTCACTCTCATGCGAATTAATCGTTTTCTGAAGAAAAAAATATTCCATACAAATGATGCTATTTCTCTAAAGATTGGTAAGATGAACACTTTTATAAGAATGAGAAACATAAAAATTCTTGTTCATTCTTTCATCTTTCCTAGAACTTAATCTTAAGTGAGGATAACTAAAAACAGATGAGAGATAAAAAATAGTATGTGAAAAGAAAAGAGCATATGTCTTGTGTCGGCAAAAGCAAGAATAAAGGCACATGAGAAAGAAAATGACATAAGTATGGACAAAAAGAAATGACCGTCCATACAAAACAGATAGAGAGAATAAAAACAGAAAATGAAATAAATGTGCTTAAGTTTGTATTCCTGTAAAACAAATCAAAATTTGAATCTTATTCTCAGAATCCAACATGTCAAGAGCAAATCCTCAAGCAACAATTGTCTCTGAAGAACAGCTGGTTCCACGTGCTAATAGACTTGTCATCAAGAAGAACAACCAACGTGTTGCTTCAGACTCAGATATCACTGATACTATGTTGAGATTTGTTGTTGGAATTTTAAGACACCACAAGCTATACAAGCCGGTTTCCTTAACCGTAATTGTACCGATCATCTACCTATACCAGTTTTAGACAACCATCAATCACAATGCAAACAACCACACATTCACTTTCGAACTAGACACTAATACTTTTACTCTCACATCTGGAGTACTTAGAACTGTATTGCGGATGTCTCATCCTGATCCAAACAAAACTTATACCAAACCTCCCTTAGAAACCCAAATTCTTGGATTCATTAAGACACTTGGTTATGATGAAGATCATGATACAAAGATGATTGCTGTCTCAAAAATGGTCGCTACAAGACTTCATTAACCATGGAGAGCTATTCTAAGTGTTCTCAACAGAAGTCTTACGGGAAAACACTCAAGCTGGGACACAGTTAGACTTCCAATACTTTGGATACTTTGGGGTATCATTCACTTTAACAATTTGGACTTTGCATCACTAATTTGGGACGAATTTGAATGGCAAACAGTTAACAGATCCTCCAGACCATCAAAATGTCTAAGCTGTTATACACCCGCTTCACCAAGCTTATCATTAACCACTTTCTATCTTGCAACAAGAGTATTCCTCGCAGATCCAATTCTGAGTTGCACAGTACACAAGATGATCAACCCATAACCAAATTGTCAAACACTGTTAAAGGTGACTACAAGTTTGGAATGGAGATTCCTGATACAATGATCAGTGATGCAATCAAGAAGTCAACATGATGCAACTATTTTATAGCTAAGAAGAAGGAAAGTGTAAAAGATAAAATTGTTGATGAACCAGAAGAGCAACGTGTGTCTCCAGTCAAAAGTGGAAGAGGAAAAGGATTTATGTGTTATCATGATCAAGTAATGAATGTCCCCAAGAAAGATGATGTGCTAAGGAAAACAAGATCTCTCGCTATCATTAAAGAAACAGTTGTAGGTGAACTTGCAAATTCCATCAGTATTCAAGAACCGCGCACTCAATGACGTCAAAGGATTCAATTGACAATTGACAGCCAAATTGACGATGCTGTTATAGATATGTATGCTGAGTGGGGACAAAAACTCAAAGGTCATATAATCGAAGATCCTGCAGTTCAGTCTTTATTAGACTTACAGAAAAGATCCAAAGTAAGCAGACTTAAGAATTTAAAGCAAAAGAATCAAACAGTTGTAGGAGAAGGATCGAGTAATGCTCACAACAAACACTATGTTGATTCAGATACTGACAGTGATGGAATACTCTGTTCTTCATGTTCAGACATAACAGAGGAAAGTGATAATGAACCTGATGATGCTGACGATTCTGATATGGATTTATCTGATGATAATCCAGACGGAGATAATGATTCTACAAGATTTGGTGTGTTCATGTACAACAAGTCCACTAAAACACCCAACTCTACCTACTTCAGTCCTACGGTTACAAGTTCCTCATTGGATATCATTCAGAATATTTTGAATGAAACACCTGCTAATGAATTGACGAATTTTGTGAGTAATCTAGTTTATACTGATGCTCAAACAACCTCAGCGGTAATTTACCCAGAGGGAAATCCTATGTTAACAAGCTATATATCAGGTGCATCTAAAGTACCATTTGGTACACATGTAGATGTTCAAGCAATAAATATTTTATTGTAGGATATGTTTCCAGATGAGAATGCTCATCGTATACCATCTCTACCAGCAAATAAAATTCTTTATAATGCAACGACTCCCCAACCAAACTCACTCTAATCCAAAGCAAAGAACCTGATGCAAAAGGCGAAAAAGAATATGATGAAGATCAACTTCAAGAAAGCAGTCACACAGAAATTTAGAGAATATGATCAGAAGCTGGAAGCTCTCACAAATTTCAATGTTTCTGAAGCATTTGAAAAAGTTGTCCAAGCAAGAGTTCTGACAAAGATAAAGAAGCTTCTACTTACTCATATCCTGAAAGCCATTACAAACTAGTTAAAGCTCGGCTTATAACACCGTCTGTTGTGCTTAGATAAATGAAAAACAACCAAATCAATCTATTTACTCAGTCATCCACCTCTACTGATGATCTCTTAAAAATGGATCTAAAGTTAAAGATGCTAAACCGAATTCACTTGAATAAGTCAAATGAGACTCATACTACTCAACCAGAAAACTTTTATGGACACCAACTATATAATCTCCCCTAAACTCTCGATCAAGAGGCAGTTAATGCTCAAGATGCAGAACCATCATTTCACTAGAGGTCTTACGATAATCAAGATCCTCCATATAATCATGAGGGGGAGAACAGGAAGAAAAGAAGACAGGAAGTTTAATAGAATCCCTATTCTACAGCGATCAAATTAATGAAGACGAAACAAATTCTCCTATGTTCATAGCACAATGTTACAACTCCATGGCCATCCAACCCCTAGACTAAGAAGATGAAAATGTTCGGAATCATCCTAATCCAGAATGGTTTCCAAAGAAGTCAGGGTCAGCTAATCTTAAAAGGAGAACAAAATGGTTCGATTTACTCTTGAAATCAGATATTGATAAGAATGAGAATCATATTCTTGGACCATCTACTATCGCTATAGTAAAGAATCTTAAAGAACTTATCCAGAAGGATGAGCTTACAATAGCATATCTTGAAGGTGTGGGATTAGAAAGGCTAAAGCAACAATACAAGAATGATGTGGAACTCGAATACCATGTTGATCAACTCAAAGCAGCAGTGTTAATAGAAGCTAAGTGGAGCAATGATGAAGATGATGTGTCAAAACCCAGATCGTTTAAATGACACATGTCCAAAAATACAAAACCACGTCCTTCTTTCTACAACAACGATTTCTACTACCTTGTGTGTCTGAGCACGGAAGAGAAGTACACTACTTCTATTACCAAGAACTATGCTGCAAGATACTACATCCAAGGTATATAAGATATGATCCCTGATAGATGGTGCAAGAAACCATCCGTTTACCACTTTTGAAACTCTTAATGGGTATTCCTCTAATGGGATGAATCAGACATTGACTTCTGCACTAATGCAAAATAGTACCAGAATTAAAGGACACACATCTACTCAGACTTTAAGATCATGTTAGTTATCTCATGAACATATCGGTAAAGAAGAAATGGGGTAATGGTTTCTTAACATGCAATTGCTAGTCCCAACACAGATTTCTTGATGATAAAAAGTATGACATTTGGCTATGCTGATCTTCCTATGAATCAGCCTAAATGAGATTGAAGACATGTAATAATCAGCTCCAAGTTCAAAAAAGGTACACATCTCCCCATTATAATTATGTAAAGACTTTAATATGCACTTCTCTTATGCATACCTAGAAGTGGTCCATGATTGTCGCAACAACAGGGTTCAAGAAATCAGCTTGGAAAGAGGCGAAAGGAGTCTCTTGCCTTAAAGTCTGAAAAACAGCGAGGAATCATAGTGATTGAAGAAAAGTCAACTCTGGCTGTGAAGACAAGAAATAGCATGGCGGTTAGAAAGACTTCAAGAAGTTATCAAGAGAAGAGGTAGGTTTGTAAAGTACAACCAGCGAATGAAAAAAAGGCCGTCCAAAGAAGTCTGGGACGACAAGAACGGCAAAGTAGATAGGAAGTATTTATATGCGAAAACCCTAATCGTCTTATCGACAGAATGTCCCTTGAAACACCGAAGACAGGAACCCACACGGGCGTTTGTCAGAGGTTCTTAGATGAACACGATGAGAAAGAAATGAAAAGGACTAAAGGAGCAAACGGGACTCTCATGGAGCTCCAAGCTCTAAGTGAGACACAAGATTAGGAATCCTACATTACTTTTGTGATGAACACTTTCAATAGATGATACTACTTTAGATAGTGAATATAGTAAATTGTGCAAAAGAGTTTAAATATAATCACTAAGAACAAACACTTAAAAGCTATTAGAAATAGTTTAGAAAACGAAATTAGTGAGTTAAAAGAAATGTTGTCCAAACTCGAGAAAAACAAGGAAGTTGATCTCGAGTGTACAATCTGTCAATCACTGGTTCGTTTGATAATAGTATATATATAATATATAAGCAAACAATCAGCCAAATACCCTTGACCAGGGATTGGTTAATAATTCACAAATTAAAATATATACGTAACCGGAAGTAGGATTCCCGGGTCGTTATGTCCCAATGAGGTGTGCAATTGAAAATTGAATGACGGATTGATGATTGATGTTTGAATATGACAAGGTTATGATTGTTTTTCTATTACTACAAGTTAAATATGCAAAAACGATTAAAGAAAACCTAAAAACGAAAGTTAAAATGATTTAAAACTAAAACGGGTATGAAAAACGAGGGTCAAAAACCTAAATTACACAATTTAAACCCTAGAATAAAATTTTCACTTAAAATGGGTTCTAAGTGACTAAAAACGAAGTTTAAAAAAAACTAGATCGAAAACGGAGTGAGTTAAGACCAAAAACGAGTCAAAACAAAAACGGAAACGAATCCCGTTCTTTAAAAAATGAACGTTTGAAAAAATGACCCTACGAAAACTTTAACAATTTTCCTAAAAAACTATGTAATAAAAGATAATTTTTTTTAAAAAAGTTTACATTTTTCTGACTTTTATTTTATTTTTTATTATTTTTTTAAGTTTTTAAACAAAATAAATTATAAAAAATACTAACTGATTATAAAAAATTCTGAAAAATTCACACAAAATAGCTTAAAGGATAAAGGTCCTATGAAAAATAAGAAAAGTTACACATCTTATCAAATAAGCTGCGAAATAAGCTAAAACAGGTTAATAAGCAAACGGGCTAAAAAGCCCTTAAATAATAAACCAAACCAACCTCTACCGGATGAGCTATTGTAGCACAGCGGTAGAGGTGTTGGTTTATAAAGGGTTGAGGCTTGTTGAGGTCGGGGGTTCGAGCCCCAGCTCACCCTTGACTTCTAAGCTTCCCCTTTTTATTTTATTTTTGAAATTTTTTGTTAACAAAGTTGTAAAATAAGCAAAATTAAGCAACTTTCAGCTTGCTTTTTGGCATTACAAAACTCACGTATAAGCTGAAAAATAAGCCCCAAAAGGCTGACAGTAGCTTAAAACCTTTTTAAGCAAACTGTCAGCTTGCTTTTTGGCAAATAAGCACACCACAAACACAAATAAGTTTAAGCAGATATTAGGCTACTCCTAATAAGCAAATAGGCACAAAAAATAAGCAACTAAGACATGTTGAAATAAGCTGAAAAAGACAGAAGATTGTAAAAGCTAAATAACACTTAAATTTTTTGCTCAAATTTCAAATAAGCTTAAATAAACTAAACTTAAGATAGAATAAGCTCAATTACACTAAGTTTAACCTAATAAGCTGGTCTAAGCCTAAATAAGCACAATGATAAGCAAATAAGCTCAAATAAGCTAATAAGCCAAAATGGCTTAGCCTGCATGCCAAACAGGCTTGAGGACCACTTTTGGGGCTTATTTATAAGACCTTAGAGTGGGACTTAATGGCTGAGCTTGCAAGGGCTTAAAGCTTAGCCTATAAGCTCTCTGAAAAAGCTAAAAACTATGAAAATGGAAAGCAAGCACCTTTGTGCTTATAAATAAGCACAAGGATGGATACTTAAGGACCTATAAGCTAGAAATAGGAAAAGAGGACATAAAAAACTATGGGCTGAATTAAACTAAAATAAGCTGAAATGAACTTAGTCTAAACTAATAAGCAATTGTAAACCTAAATAAGCCAAGGGAATAAGCAAATAAACTCAAATAAGCCATTTTCCTAAAATGGGTAAAAAAAATTCTACAAAACAGCCCTTGGGTGGCTTTTTGGGCTTAAAAATAAGCTGGCAAATGGTATCATAGTCCAAAAAAAAGCAAAAACTGATTGAGTATTAAGCTCATAGACCAATAATCAAGACTCAAAAAGCATTTTGAAATTCTGAATAAGCCAGAATTAGCTAATGAAAAAGCTCAAAATTCATTTTCTCAACACTTATGCAGTTTTTTGTTTTTGACAAAACTCTAAATTACAAATGCAGCTACAATTTCCTAATTTCTAATGCATTAAAACACTTAAAGAGAACATGTAAACAAGGTCTAATTACTATTTTAAGCTAACAATAAAAAAATAAGCTATTCTAAAACACAAAATTCTACAAGATTTAAAATATAGCTAATTTAGACTTGGTTTTTGAGATTTTATGAATAAAAACTTGATTAAACTGCTTATAAGTCCTTAATTAAGCTAATGGAAGCTGACTAAATGACCATGACCCATCACACACCCATTTTGACCCATTTTGGGTGTTATCCCAAACACCCCTTTAATTTCCAAAAAGGCCTTTTGAGGCTGATTTGTGGTGATTCAGGCCAAGGGTCTCAAAAACAGATGATTATACATTAATAATAAGCACTAATAAGCATATTCAAATAAGCAATAAGCACTAATAAGCTGAAATTAAGCAAATGCAAGAAAATAAGCTAAAAATCAAGGAAAGAAGACTTACAAAACCCCTTTGCTCTAAACAAGGGCAAATAAGCTTTTAAAAGCTTTGTCTACAAGGCTCTAGCTTGTGTTTAACAAGCTAGTGAGTCCATAAGCCCATCCATATCTGGCTTATCATCCATAAAATAAGCTGTGGTGTATTTGAGAGTGATTTTTGTGATTTTCTCTTAACTACTTAACTTTTTTAGTTGCTTAATGAGAAACAACTTATTATTAAGCTATGTTGAAAGCTTTTAAACACATTTAAACACAAATTAACAGCTTAAGACTTAGAATGAAAAACTTGGCTTTTAAACATATAAACCTCAAACTTTCATTAATTCTTAAAAAACATTACAAAGCTGAAAATAAGCTGATAAGAAAGGTAAATGACTTAATAAAAACTACAATTAAACTACAATAAGCTAGAATGCCTTCAAGGCTTACAAAATGGTCCTATTTATAGCCGAAATTCTTTTTCTTGGTCTTCTCAGCTGTGTTTCTTTGTAGAGACAAAAACCAAAGTGTTTTTGTTGTGTGAGAGCAATGACAAAGCTAATCCCAGCCCTTAATTTCATCTTGTGCTTCTTTTGTAGACATCTCAACCATCGAAATTGCTTGAAAGGTGTGAGATTGCCAACATGGCAAATGGGGGTGGTAGTGGAGGTGAAGGGTAAGGTTTACCCTTTGTGTAATTGGTGTTGCAGGGTAAAGATGGGGGGGAAACACGTGAGGTGTTCTTGGGTTTTGGTTGGCGGGAAAATCTGTTTTGAAGTAACAGGGAAAGAGTTTGGGGGTTTGTCACTTTTAGTCCCTCAAGGAAATAAGGTTGATTGCAAACTTGGTCCTTGTGGTGATATAGGTTTGAGGGTTTGGCAGAAATGCCCCCTCAACCTATATATATTGATTGCAAAATTCGTCCCTTTTTAATACAACTCTAGGGGTTTGGCAGTTTTGGCCCCTAGAGTTATATTTTTAGTAAATTGCAAATTCAGCCCTTTTCTTTTTATTCTTGTAATACAACTTTGAGGTTTGGCAATTTTAGTCCCTTAAGTTGTATTTTCTTCACTTGGTTGACTTTGACTTTGTCGGGGTTGACTTTCCTGTTGACTTTTTGACTTGGTTGACTTTTGGCTTCGATTTGACTTCGTCTTTTCACACTTTTCCATTCCGTGCTCGGTTTTGTCCGTTTTTAGCTTTGTTTTTGTCCTTTTCTTGAATATCCGTTTCCTGCACAATACAAATGCAAAACATACAAATACGATGTATTTTTGGTACGTTTTTAGTCATTTAAGTCCGTTTTTAATGGAAAATGGTATGTGTAATTAAGCACATACCAAAATCCCCCATACTAAGGTATTGTCGTGTCCTCACGCAATGTTATGAAGTAAACACTTAAGAAAACCAAGAATCTCAATCCCCCTCGACTAATAACCTCGAAAAGTAGCTAAGTGTTCGTCAAGGGGAACTAAAGAATCAATAGCTTTGATAAGTCCCGTTTTCACCATTTTTTATATGTACACTAACTATCCCTAATATTTTTGGATTTTCCTTTTTCTTTTCTTAATTACCTGTTTGACTTCCTTTATTTTATCAACACTGGGATCATAGAATGAGAAGCGCCCATAGAATAATCTACGGATGTCCTGACAGATAAATTCATCGTCCCTAACATGGGTGAAGTTTATAAAACTTTGGTTATTGGGTATAATAATGGGTATTGGTTTTAGCGTAGATAAATTTTGGTGGTTCCGAGAATGCCTAAACGTATTTTATCGCGAAACGTAAACACTTTACGTAACCAATAATAATAAAATGTGCAAAGTTAATAATTATCCTATAAATAATTATCTAACACTTGCTTGACGTAAACATTTAATTGTTTGATGCCCGTTTATGTTGAATGATATTTTTTAGCTTACGCGATTTAACTTAACGATTAAAATTAAAAACAAATGCGTACAAGACTAAAAATAAATAGTGAATTAAATGACGGTAATAGCGGGATACTCCACCCTTTTAGGCCGAATTTCTTAGAATTAACCGCTAATAAACAATATGCTACTCAAAGTTACGCAAACTCACAAATTTAATGATCTCATTGGGCAAATTATTCCTAGAAATAATCAACCAACTGGCAACCAACAAAACTTTTGAAGTCTTAAGCAAGTTATTCTAAGTTCAGAAATTATACTTGAGTTTAGAAAAGAAATCTTAACCTAATTAAATTCATTTATCGCTATAATACTAGTACTACCGTCCATCTTTACATGACTACAACATCGGCCACGCCTCCGACAAGATGTAGTGACTTAGTCTGACGACGGTTTCTTATTGATAACACTTACGAATGCACTTTGGCATTTATTATCTCACTATGGGCTTTGTTTTGAAGACTGCAACATCGGTTGTGAGCCGGCAAGATGCAGTAAACCTTTATCAGCCCACAGTTTATACTTTTTATTTTTTTTCATTTTTTTTCTTCATTTTTTTCATTTTTTTTCATTTTTTTCATTTTGCAACATATTTTCCGTAATAGAGAAAATTTCATTTTAGAAACTCAAGTATAAAGCTGAACTAAGATGAATATTTTCGTTTCCGAAAGAGCTTCTTTTTAGAAAACGTCGGTTTAAAGTTAAAGCAAAATTAAGCACGTTTATTAGTCAGGTTAAGAGCTTCGGGGAGAAAAAGCGACAAGTTACACTTATAAGCTTTTAAGATTTCCAAATAATCCTTGTTTAGCATCCTACTTGTAAATAACACTATCATTTCTCGTTCTTCGCAAATTTAAAATCCCTAATAAAAGGATCCGCGAATGCTTAGCCTAATAAACTTTCGTTTATTAAATGGTTAAGGGACAAAGCTAGGGCTCAACACGCTCGATCGAGTCAAAATTTATTCTCATTCTACCCATTAGGAAAGTTAAAACTGTGACAAAACACTTATTTTATTTTTGAAAATTTTAAAATTTTTTCATTTTTTTTGGTATTTTTGCAAAAATTTTGGTGGTAAAAACGGGATTACGTGACAACAACGGCTGCAGGCAACAATCAAATCGAAGATCCCCCCCATACTAGAACTAAACATCGTCCTCGATGTTTTGAAGGGGTACCTACGTAAATCTAAGGCCGTTTATTAAGTGTGCCAAAAGATAAAACGTTAGTCGATTAGATTTGGATATTGGATTCCCAAAATGAAGCTGAGGATGTGAAACTCTTGTGAGTGAAGGGCAAAACCGCGAGCACGAGAGTCTTCACAATCCGGGAAATCCTGGACATACAACACAAAACACGGGTAATGGAAGAGGCGAGCCTCCTCACACAAAAACACTTATTCATTACTACATAATACTACTACTGATAAGCATGGGGTGCCTCCCACGAACGCTGTTTTAAGGTCCACTATGATTGACCCTGTCCCCTATTTATTGGTCCATGGGGAACGTCTGGAGATCTGGGACTACCAATTGTGGTACGTCCCCTCCAAAGTAGTGCTTCAAACGATGACCATTCACTTTGAAATTTGGCCCAGAGTTTTGGGATAACTCGACAGTGCCATATGGAAAAACTTGGGTTATAGTGAATGGTCCACTCCAGCGGGTCTTAAGCTTGCCCGAGAAAATCTTCAATCTAGAGTTAAAGAGGAGGACTCGATCACCGACGTTGAAAACGCGATTTTTGATCTTGGAGTCATGGATTCTCTTTGTTTTCTCTTTATAGATCAAAGAGTTTTCATAGGCATGATCACGAAGTTCATTTAGCTCATTGAGTTGAACCTTCCGGTGATCGCCCGCGGTCATTAGGTCAAAGTTTGCATGTTTTAAAGCCCAATAGGCTTTGTGCTCGAGCTCAATCGGAAGATGACATGCCTTCCCGTACACTAGCTTGTATGGAGTACACCCGATGGGTGTTTTGTAAGCTGTGCGGAAGGCCCAAAGTGCGTCATCTAGTTTATCCGACCAAGAGGCACGGTTTTCGCCTATGGTCCTTTCAAGAATTCTTTTCAAACCACGATTGGATACCTCAACCTGCCCACTTGTTTGTGGGTGATATGCGGTGGAGAGACGATGAGTGACTTCGTATTTAAGCAAAGACCTTTGCAAATTGGTCATTGCAATATGGAGTTCCGCGATCACTTATTGATTGCACGAGTGGTCACACGAATCCTGGCGAAGAAGATTTGAGAAATTTAAACAACTCGGGCGTCATTGGGTGGGAGTGGCTGTTTTCTACAACCCATTTTGACAAAAAGCGACGGCCACGGAGTAAATATTTGTTCCCTCTTGAAGACTGTAACGCCCAATGAAGTTCAAAACCCCAAAACGACAAAGAATGATACAACTTGGATGAATTTAGAGCATCTCATCACGTTGTGAAAATTTTCCTTGACGCTGGCACGATGCGCAGTTTTTAACCATCGTGGTCAATCTTGTAAATGGTGGGCCAGAAGAAACCGGCCATCAAGACCTTTTGAGGTTGAAATTTGCACCATTAAGGACCCCCTGTGGGTCCATGTGGCAAGCCTTCGAGATTCAAGAGCTTCTTGCCGGCAACGACACCGCCGGATCACATTGAATCCGCACATATCTAAACAAGAAGGGGTCATCCCAAAAGTAGTGTTTGACGTCATTAGAAAAACTACTTTTCTACTGAGAAGGAACATTCCTTCGATCACGAAAAATTCCCGCATGGTAGTATTGCAAAATCGCAAACCAAGGGGCAAATTATCAATCAACCTGACGAAGGTAACCAACCCAAGTGTCCTCGAGAGGAAATGGTTTCCGTAAATTCCTTTTTCTCGAGCTCACTTGATGGGGATTATTCAAGTCAAGAAAGTTGGGTCGGACGGCTGAGATTTTCTGCTTCCTTTTTTATCAACGGAATAACGACATCAAATTTTTTGGAGCAGCAAAATCCACCGAGCAATCTTGGCTAAAAATAGCATCCTCTTAGCAAGCAGGATACTTGAGGCTGAAATGGTCAGTATACACTATGGACTTTTGACAAGACAAGAAAATGACGTAAATTCACGAAAGCATACACTCGGCAAGTAATCTCCATTTCGCGTAGTGAGAGTAAGTGCTTCAAGCCTCGTCATAAGTTTTACTTGCATAGTGTATCGGCAGAAGTGCTTGGTCTTACGTTGGCCCCAGGACTACCCCCAACAGCAAACTCATTTGCAATCACACATGATTTTCAAAGGGTAAGGTCCCCAATCGGAGGTTAACTAAACCATTGGAGCCTAAGGGTTAACTTCAACTTAAGGGTCTTAAATGCTTCGATGCATTCCTTTCGAGAAGATAAACGGAGTTTCTTTTTCAAGGAGGTGGGTCATAGGCCAGGCGATTTTGGAAAAATCCTGAATAAATCGTCGGTAGAAATCCGTCAATACCAAAGAAACACATCGAATACCCTTCGACGGTAAGTAGATGAGGCATTTTGAAATGAGCATCAACTTTCGCCCCTATCAACCTCCAATCCCGGAACTAGAATCTTAATGGCCAAGGACTATGCCTCCATAACCATAAAGTGGCACTTTTCCTAATTAGCACAAGATTGGTGCCCTTCACAACCTTTGAGCATATTTGTCTAAATGGGAAACGGCAAGTAGGAGAAAGAAATCACCAAAACCAAAATAAATCATCCATGAAGACTGTCCATGTTTGTTTGTCAATATATTCGTGAAAGATTGCAACCATACACCTTTGGAAACGAGCCCGGTTGCATTGTCATAACCCCAAAAGGCATGCGACATAGGCAAAAATTTCCCGTAAGGCAGGTGAAGTAGTCTTTTCTTATCAAGTGGGTCAATCGGAATCTGAAAGTTAGCCAGAGAAATTCGTCCCAAAAAGCAATAGTACTCATTTCTGGCTAATCGTTCAAGCATCTGATCCATAAATGGCAACGTGAAAATGTTCTTAAACGAGTTGCATTCATTGAGTTTTTCCGGTAGTCGAGTGCAAATACGCCATCCCGTAAACTAACCTAGTGGGTATTAATTCATTGTCCTGTCATTTTTTACAAACAGTTATTCCTCCCTCTTGGGGACACAATGAACCTTGCTCACCCAGGGACTGTCAGAATATGGTAAATTAACATCCGGCATCCAAGAATGTTTGAGAACTTCTTGCTATAACCTCATGGATTTTTGGTGGTTAACTCCTTATCTGATGTTGAACTACGGGTTGGCATTTTTCCTTCCATCAAAATCTTATGGGTGCAAAACTGTGGACTACTCTCCATAATTTTCCAGAAATAATTCCAAGCGATTTGGCATATTTTGTGTGACTTAAGAACCCTTGATCATGCGGTTTTATCCTTATCATTCAAGTTTTTCGCGATTAATACGGTAATTTGATCATCACCCTCCAGAAATGCAATACTCAAGAGGGATGGTAAGTCCCTTTGATTCTAGGTCTGGGAGAATCTTACACATGAAGATTTAATTCTTTTCAAGGCACATTAATTATCACAAACTGGTGACAGGAGAGAGATTTGGGTCACTATTGATCACACTTAGACAATTCCTCAAGTAAAAGTATCTCCCTCTGAATCAATGAGATGCCCGTCAACACCCGGTGGTATTGAATCATCATGTTCAAGAAATGCATCGATCTCTTCCATTAGAAAGTCACTTCCTCCGAAGGGAGTGAAAGATAGAGAGCGAGAATCGATCATAAGCTCCGAAGGGGAAGTGGATGCCAACTTTCAGAATTTCTCAAGTACTTCTTGAACATATACTTACACAAGCATGTCAATACTAACCGACTCGGTTAACCGATCAATGATATTGTAAGGAGAAAGTTTTTTAGTACACCACTTGAAGGTCACGGATTGTCATCATGTCTAATGGTCATTTGTTTTCACCGAGAACATCTATCAAGGCACTTTCCGTTCCAAGAAAGGTCCCCTTCCTAAGAATTAGGGCACCTAAGGATCGGCAAACGTACTCACGACCAACAAAAATCGGCAAGAAAAGAAGAATGTTCCAAACTTAACAAAAACATCCCGGCTATGCTGGTTGGAGTAAAATCGTTTGATCGGCAACTTCAATATCATTCGTGTTTTGGTCAAGCTGGGAGATTTTAGTTTCTTTCCAAATGGAGAGAGGCATTAGGTTGATGCTTGCACCGAGATCGGCCAAGGCTAAGCATTCATTCATCTCCGGAAAATCACATGGTATAAGAAATCTACCGGGGTCTCCAAGTTTCTCGGGAAACTTTTTTAGGATAACCGCCGAGCAATTCTCGTTTACCGGTGTCTTTGTCAACTCAATTATCTTATCTTTGTCCATTGAGAGTTTTTTCTAAACTTTGTGCAAATTTAGGCATTGGTAGAGAGGCGTATCGCGTAACTTAGCTCAAATAGAGATTCCAAAAATCTCCATAAATTTTGAAGCTAGAAGATCGTCTTTTTCACGGGAGCTTCCTTTATTGTCCTTGAAGGATAAGGCAATGTTGGTTTAGTCTTTGAAGCAACAACGGGCTCACCAATTTGGTCATTAGTTTGGACCACCGGAGGTTGGATGTTTTCGGTGCTTGGTTGCACCGTATCCTTTGTCACCTCGGGTTCATTTTCCATCTCTTTAGGAAGAGAAGAAATTTGAGGTCCATTATAGGAAACACCGCTTCGGGTAGTGATTGCTTTCACATCACCTTTCGGGTTAGCAATGGTGTTGCTTGGAAGAGAACCCCCCGAACCCAGAAGTAGAGAGCGGTATTACATTCATGAATTTAGTGATCAAGTCCGTTTATATTTGCCATTTGATTTTGCATATTTTGCATAACCGCGTCATTAGCTTTTTGACGTAAGTTACAAAATCAGACTTAGTACACACTGGTGCTGCGAGAGCTAGAGCGGGAGCTTGGTAAGGTGGAGCTTGAAAAGTCGGGGGTTGATTAATCTGGGGTTGGTAAACTTGTCCTTGATTGATACCCCGATTTTGGTTAAAATTGTTCCCCCGATTTTGGTTGAAATTGATCCCCCGATTTTGGTTGTTTTGATGGTTTTGCATAGAAGGAAAACTAGGAGGTCGAATTTGGTTTGCAACCATCTGAGGTCGGTAACTGGCATTCCCTTAGTTGTAGTTAACTGCGGCAGCTTGTGACACGTACTCTTGAATATTGTCATGATAAACGTTGCCATCGGTGGTTGGACAATTTTGGTAAGACTGACCACCCCCGCAAGTTACACAACTTTGCTCGACCGCTTTTACGGGAGCGGGAGCTGGAGTTTGGTTTTTCTTATCGAGAATCAATGCTCTAACCATATCTTTAAGTTCAACAACATCGAATGAAACTGCTGGGGTAGAAGAGCTCGTACTCAATTTGGCAATGACTGCCTTGCTTCGTGATTGACGAACTTTGGACTTGCTCTCGATGATTTTTAGGCATTCTCGAGGCATTTTACCCAAAAAGTTACCACCCGCAGCGGAGTTCAATGAATCTTGATCATTCGAGTTTAGGCATTTAGAATGTATCGAATTGATGCAATTCCGAAAACCCTATGATGCGGGCATCCCCAAAGAAGACATGATCTGTCCCAATGCCTCGAAAAACGTTTCATCAAATTTTTGTTGAAGATCCTCGATGATTCATTTCGAAGATTTGTATGTTTTGAGAGGAGGGAATGAATTTGTTAATGAATTTCGAGAACAAGATCATCCCCATGTAAGAATCAAATGAGGGTGTTTCTTTTTTCAAGCCAAATCTTGTGCGGGCCGCCCTCGAGGGAAAATTGGAAAAGCAATAAGCATAACCGACGTACTTGGACGTTGGGAACTTCATCGTAGAATGATCTTGTTGAATAATATCGGTATGTGACATGTGGGATTATCTTTTAACTGTCCAAAAAATTGCTTGTTTTGAACAAGATTAAGTAGACCATGCTTGATCTCAAAGTTGTTCGCGGTGATTTCGGGAACAACGATCGCATCCTCGTAACCCTCGGTGGGTGCTTCGAGTAACTGCGCCATAGTACGATTATCGGCCATCGTAACTAAGGGAGGATTGAAAGGTTCTTGATTGTTATTTGGTTTCTCAAGATTGGGTGATTCAACAGAAGTTTGTCGGACTTGTTGTTGTCGACGTTTACGGGCTTGAGAACGAGTGCGCATGCACAAAATAGGAATATAAAAAGAAAATTTACACTAATTTTTTTGGTTTTTCAATGATTTATTCACAATGTGTTTTAACGGACAATGAGGTAGGACAACTTCAACCAAATAATCTACTTACTTCACGGTAGCTCTCAAAAAGATAAACGCACAGGTGAGCGGAGGAGAAGGAAAGCACGGTACTTTTAAGAACCTATCTCCTTTAGGGTCGTAGTTCGTTGGAACAACCCGCCTTATACCCACTTTTTAGTTTGTTTAACTTTTCAAGGTGAGTCGTACGTCGTAAGAGACACAAATGGCAAGTTTTTAAATCTTTGATTCGAAAAATTTATGATAATACTTTAGTAAAAGTATTATATAATTGATGAATTTTATTTCTCGATTAAGACAATGTTTTTATTTTTGGTTTTTCTTGTTTTATAAATATATACTAAAAAGAAATGTAAAATATTTTTGTACTTTTATATAAAAATAAAAGAGATATTCACAAATTCAAACACAATTTGTCAAACGTAACGATAATCGTTTCACAACCTCCCCGGCAGCGACGCCAAAAATTGATTCGTCAATTAGTATATATATAATATATAGGCAAATCCCAACCAATTGCCTTTGACCAAGGCAAGAAGTCAAAATTCACAAAATAAAATATATACGTAACCGGAAGTTTGATTTCCCGGGTCGTTATGTCCCAACGAGGTGTGCAATTGAAAATCGAATGACGAATTGATAATCGATGTTTGAATATGACAAGATTATGATTGGTTTTTCTACTACTATGATTAAAAATGCAAAAACAAATAAACTAAACCTAAAAACGAAAGCAATATAACTTAAAACCTAAAACGGGTATGAAAAACGAGGGTCAAAAACCTAAATTACATAATTTGCCTACTTCTTAGGGGACACAATGAACGGCTTACCCATGGGACTGTCAGAGATAGGGTTAAATATAACCCCGGCATCACCGAGCGTTTTGATAAAACTTCTTGCTTAATACCTCATGGATTTTGGGTTAACCCGCCTCTGATGTTAAAACCTACGGGTTTGCAATTTTCCTCCATCAAAACTCTTAAGGGTGCAAAACTGTGGATCAATCCCTTAATATCAGAAATCTTCAAGCTATGGCTGTTTGTGTGACTTAGAACTTGATCAGGGCGGTTTTATCCTATCTTTTAAGTTTTAGGATTAGACGGGTTAATTTGTTATCACTCAAGAAATGCATACTCAAGATGGGAGGTAAGTCTTGAGTTCTAGGTCAGGAGCATCTTCACAGGAAGACTTTAATATTTTCAGGCACATTAATTTCACAATACTGGTGACGAAGGGGAGATTTGGGTCACTATGATCACATTAACAATTCTCAAGGTAAACAGTATCTCCTCAGATCATAGATGCCGTCAACACGGTGGTATTGAATTATAGTGTTCAAGAAATGCTATCGTCTTTCCATTAGAGAAAATATCTTCCTCCGAAGGAAGTGAAAGTTGGAGAGCGAGGAATCGACATAAGTGTCGAAGTAGAAGTGGGCTTTGCCACTTTCAGAAATTTCAATGTACTTTGATACATATTCATCACAAGCAATGTCATTAACATCGACTCGGTTTTTTTTTTTTTTTTTTCTTTTTTTTTTTTTTTTATTCTTTTTTTTTTTATTTTTGATTTTTTTTTTTTTTTTTTCTTCCGATTCAATGATATTTGTCAGGAGAAAGTTTTAGAGTATACACCAATTTGATGGTCACGGATTGGTTCATCAATGTCTATGGGTCATAGTTCACCGTGCAAATATATTAAGGCACGTTGCAGGGAGGCGGGGTGGGGGCGGGGGGGAACGTCCTCAAGAAAGGTCTTCCTAAGATTAGGGAGCGAGGGATCGGCAACGTGATCAACGACCACAAAATCGGCAGGAAGAAAAACGTTACCAACTTTCTGAAAACATCCTCGCGATTGCGGTTGGAGTAGGAAATCGTTCGGTTTGGAAAGTTCAGATTATTCGGGTTTTTGGTCAATGCCTGGAGTCTTAGTTCTTCCAGATGCGATAGAGGCATTTAGGGTCGATGCATGCACGAAGGATCGGCCAAGGCTAAGCATTCTATCATACTCCGAAAAATCACACGGTATAAGAAATCTACGGGGTCATCCATGTTTTCGGGTTACTTTTTTAGGATAACCGCGAGCAATTCTAGTTTACCGGTGTCTTTGTCAATCTCAATTAATCTTATCCTGTCTTGAGGAGGCTTTCTAAACATTGGTGTAAATTTGGGCATGTGTTGGAGAGCGTCGCGAAACTTAGCTCCGAAGAATCTCCATAATTATAAAGCTAGAAGATCGTCTTTTTCTCGGAGCTTCTTTGTTGAGCCCTGGAAGGATTAATGCAAGGTTGGTTTAGTCTTTTGACAATAACAACTGCGCTACTCCCATTGGTAATTCGTTTTGACCACGGGGAGTTGGATGTTTTCGGTGCTTGGTTGCCACCGTATCTTTGTCACATCGGGGTTCATGTTCCATCTCTTTAGAGAGAAGAATTTGAGGTCCTTATAGGAAAAACCGCTTCGGGTAGTGATTGTTCAGATCACCTTTCGGTTAGCAATGGGTTGCTTGAAGCAGAACCCGAGCTCGAAGTAGAAGCGGCATTACTATTTCACGAGTTTAGTGATAAGGTACGTTATATTTCGCCATTTGATTTTTGCATATTTTGCATAACTGCGTCATTAGCTTTGACGTAGTTATCAAAATCGGACTTAGACACACCTGGTGCTGGAGGAACTGGAGCGGGAGCTTGGTAAGGTGGAGCTTGAAAAGTCGGGGGTTGATTAATCTGGGGTTGGTAAACTTGTCCTTGATTGAAGTTATTACCCCGATTTTGGTTAAAATTGTTCCCCCGATTTTGGTTGAAATTGGTTCACCCATTTTGGTGTTTTTAGTTTTGCTATGGTGGAAAACCGGTGAGGCGAAATTTGGTTTGCAGCCATCTGAGGTTGGTAACTGGCATTCCCTTGGTTGTTGTGTAACTGCAGCGGGTTGTGACACGTACTCTTGAATATTCTCCGATAATCGTTGACCATCGGTAGCTGGGACTAATTTGGTAAGAATGACCACCCCCACAAGTTACATAACTTTGCTCAATCGCTTTTACGGGAGCGAGCAGCTTGGAGTTGGGTTTTCTTATCGAAAATCAATGCTTAACCATATTATCTTTAAGTTCAGGTAACATCGGATGAATGTGGGGTAGAAGAGTTCATACTACTTGGAAACAATGGCCTTGCTTTCGTGATTGACGAACTTTTGGACTGCTCTCGATTGATTTTTAGGCATTCTCGAGGCATTTTATCCAGAAAGTTACACCCGCAGCGGAAGTTCAATGTAATCCATATTCATTCGAGATTAGGGCATTATAGAAATGTACTCGAGTTGTCATGCAATACGAAACCCATGATGCGGCGCATCCCTAAGAAGATCATTGAATCGGTCCCATGCCTCGTAAACGTTTCATTCATATTTTTGTGAATCTCTGTGATTTCATTTCAAGATGTGTTGTTTCTAGAGGGACGGAAGAATTTGTTTATGATTTCGAAAACAAGATCTCCCATGTAAGAATCGATCGAGGGGGGTTCTTTTTCTCAAAAAACCAAATTAGGGCGGCTGCCTCGAGGAGAAATGGGAAAGGCATAAGCTTAACCGAGTACTCGGGACGTTTGAGAACGTCATCGTAGAAGTGATTCTTGTTGAAATATCGGATGTGAGCATGTGGTCTTCTTTATCATGTCCACAAAAATTGCTGTTTTGAAAAAGGATTAAGTAGACCATGCTTTGATCTCAAAGTGTTAGCGGTAAATTTCGGGAACAAAAGATCGCATCTCGTAACCTCTCGGTAGGGTGTTCGAGTAATTGCGGTTCACGCCAGTACGATTATCTGGCATATCGTAACTATGGGTTGATGAATGTTTCTGGAATTGTTATTTGGTTTCTCAAAGAATGGTGATTCAACAACAAGATTCGGAGGAACTTGTTGTTGTTGTCGATGTTGTTGTCGTAGACGACGAGCTTGAGAGCGAGTGCGCATGCACTAAAATGGAGATATAAAAAGGAAATTTACACTAAAAAAAAATTTTGGTTTTTTTTTAATGATTTATTCACAATTGATTTTTACGGACAATGAGATAAGACAACTTTAAACAAATAATCTACTTACTTCACGGTAGCTCTCAAAAAGATAAACGCACAGGTGAGCGGAGGAGTAGGAATAGCGCGAATCTTATTTCTCGGAACAACCCTCCTTATACCCACTTTTTAGTTTGTTAATCAAATCGAGGTGAGCCGTACGTCGTAAGAGACACAAATGGCTAGTTTTTAAATCTTTTGTTCGAGAACTTATTGATGGATAATACTTCAATGGAAAGTATTATATGTTGGTGTTCTTTTACCAACTTGGTGAATTTATTATTTTTTTTTATGGACAATTTTTTTTTATCTTTTTTATTTTTCTTTTGTTTTTATATGATAATTATACTAATAAAAGAAAATGAAAAATAATTTTATATTTTTATATTTTTATAAAAATACAAGAAATATTCACAAATTCAAACACAAATTGTCTAACGTTACGATAATCGTTTCACAGCCTCCCCGGCAGCGGCGCCAAAAATTGATTCGTTCAATAGTATATATATAATATATAGGCAAATCCCAACCAATTTCCTTTGACCAAGGCAAGAAGTCAAAATTCACAAGAGAAT